>PVKE010036781.1:0-16221 GCA_004027555.1 Craseonycteris thonglongyai | reverse complement strand
TTATCAGAGTGATCTCAGATCCCACAATGTGCACTAAGATTGTAGACTCAGCAATGTGACCCTGTGTTGGGGAAAGTCTCAGTCCCCAAAGGATCCAACACATTCCAGTTTCCTTGGAATAAGCAGCCTGTGTCATTACCTCAATCCATTATTAATTTGTATGAATTCACTGTACTGGACTTATTCTTTCAATATTGCCTTCACAGCCATATACCATTAGCTCTGTTGGCTTCTCTTTCCAAGTCTAGCAAATGGTTCAAATCTATTTCCACCAACCCGCTCCCTCTTGTATTCTGAGAGTAGGATAGTTCTATTAAAGAGAAACTGTCAGTGTTAATTAGGGAGGAAAGCCTATGTGGCAATGTGCAGGTTTAAAAAAAAACAAAAAACTCCCCCACAGAGGTTCTGTGGAACACTTTGGATACATTGACAAGTTAATAAAAAGCTTGATTCAGTGACATTTTTAACACACTGGTATGGAAAGTACCAGTGGAAATAAAGTGACTTTCAAGGGAAAATTTGTTTCATTGAACTGTGCAAAAAGCTGATTGCTTTTAAGTCTCCTGTTTCCTGGCTTCCAAAGTGGTGCATCAAAAAACAAGTGGTAAGGGAGCCGAGTTCCCACTCAGATCCCACAACCTGACAACAGTTTCTTTGTGGCACCTGCAAGTGTCATTGTTAGAGAAACTCACTAGTTCAGAGAAAGAAGACTGAGTGTTCTGCTTTTACTCTTTCTAAATCTGTATTCACATAGAGCTAACTTGGATAGGGGAAAAGAGGAGAGGGAAAGAGAGGAGGGGAGAGAATGAGCCACACTGAAACAGATGGATATGTGCATGCTTTGGGTAGTAAACAGACTCAGGAGAACATTTGGTATTCACAGCTTTGAGAACACCCGGCTTCATATTTGTTTCAGATGTGTGAAGGATCACTGGATTTACCAGAAGTTCTCTTTTCTCTCTTTCATCACTCTCATGGAAATGGTAGAAAGCTGTCACTGCCTGCCTGAGTTTCACCAGTATTCTAACAAACTCCTTATTATATCAGGCACATGATGGCCAAGCAATTTAATGATGAGTCTGTACATTATTACGTGGCTGGTGATATGAGGGTGAATTTATTATTAAATAAGTGGTACAAGAGCTCAATATGCATAGTGGTAGTAGGGCTAGCTATTCAACCTTAAAAAATTTATTCAAACTTCTAAAGTGACCTATATCCATTCATATTTATGACTACTATGTTCTGATATTTCAAATCATCCCATATAAGTAATTGAAGAGAAGCCATTTAGTCAAACTATAAGCATTCATGTTTATTTTTATGAAGAATATATATATATATATATATATATATATATATGGTCAGACTTACCATGGCCGTGAATTTCAATAAATGACTCGAGAAAATAAACAGTGTGGTAGGTTGATAGCAATAATAGTTCCAATTTTTCCCTTCCTGTATATACACCCTTTTCATTGTGCTATTTCAGCTCCTCTCACTAAGAGGTGGAGTTCCTACCCCCACCTTTTGAATATGGGCTAACCGTGTGGCTTATTTTAGTCATTGCAATGTGGAAGAAGTGATATTGTTCCAATTCTGAGCCTAGGTGGAAAGAAATCTTGTACACATCTGCTTTCAAGGCCTAGTCACCCTAGCTGAGATTACCGTAGACCTGCCAGCCACTTTCTGACTCGTCAGGTGAACAGAAATGTATGAATGAGCCAACCTAAAATAAACTGAGCCCAACTCAAATCTGCAAAACCCAGATCATTCAGTGAATCATTTCTGAAAAAGTATAGATGCTTATCATTTTAAGGTAATGCAGTCAGTAAATATTAACTCTCACTTGGAACTGCTGTCCGATTTTCTTTAGGGTCATCCTGATTTCTTTCAGGTTTTAACACATTTCTTGCTTAGAAAAAAAATGCAGCTCACTGCCACACTCATGTAATTTTACATAAACACAGTTTTTAAGTCTGAAGCAAATTGGACTGGTTTTCAATGTGAAAGTAAAATATAAAAATCATACTTGGAATTTTTTCTAAACTAGAGATACTGTCTCTAATCCTAATGTAACAGAAATGTATATGATGATCAGAATTTAATCATCTTTTCACATATAGGAATGCTATGTTTTCTAGAATTTGACATTTTCAGCGATCAAGAATTACTATATTTTGTAAATGAAAACACCACTCCTAAAAACAGAATGGTATAACTAGAATGTTATTTGTTTCCAAAGACTATTGATATACCAGAGCACTGCAAAAATAATAATAAAAGTGAGATGTTTCATGGAAAACTTTGGAGGTAAGGTTAGGACTGCAATCTGTCAGTTATCGTGGACTAAATGCTGCAGCTGCAAGCACTGCTGAGTAGCATTCTCAGGGCAAACAGGAAATGTGTTAAACATGTGCATTAGGACTTGTTTTTATTACTGATGTATTACACATAAGACATTGTTTTCTTTACTAACTATACTAACTTTTTACTTTGCTCAAACCCCAGATTCCTCCATCATCCCAAGAAATATCCATATCCAAATGGAAAATTATTTCTGGTCTTATTTATTTATTTATTTATTTTTTAAATTGTTTTTGACAGAGAGAGAGAGAGATACAGAGACAAAGACAGAGAGAAAGGGGAGGGCCCAGAACAGTCTCCATAGTTGCACATCATTGGTTTTTCCACATAGTTTTATTCCATAGGTGGGTGGGGCTGCACAGGGCAGGAACTGGGCCAGGGTCTCACCCCGGTGAGAACTGAACTGGGGGCACTCCCCAGTTCAGCATGTGGGTCCACACGGGCCAGGGCCAGGATTCGATTCTCGGTCCCCGGGGCTGCAAAGTGAGCGCTCAACCCACTGAGTCATCCCGGCTTTCCCTGATTTATTTTTTGACCATCTCAATTTCAAGAACCTTCCCCCTTGTGGCTCTTCAACAACCATCTCTTGTGGCTTAAATTGCTTCACCCATGAAATTTTAATCTCCAATATCCCTTAGCTTCCTCTCATTTCTTACCCCATCTGATTTTCAAATTTATTGAAAGTTTCTCTCTCTGGTTCCTCCATTTTCTTGCAGTGTGTCAGTTCACTCTTGATCTCATTTATTTGGCAGATACTACATTGACTCACTTAAATTCAGTATGAAGGCCCTTTCCCTGAGTCTCCTTGTACAGTAGAGGCTAGAAAATTAAGATCATACATTTTCTGTCTCCTTTGCAACAAGAGGAGCAATGGGACACAGTTCTGTCCAAAGATGTTAGGGAAGGTTCTAATGGAAGGATTCCCTTCTCAAAGAGAACCTCAGTGAGAGAAAGCCCCTGACTCCTTCTTCCTCTCTGCCTGGAACTTAAATGTGATGATGCACTTGTTCATTCAGCAGCTATATTGCAACCACAATGATCAAAGCCATGTGACAAAGATGAAGAAGAAGGATATACAGTGTTAAAATGATGATATTGTAGAGTGACAATATGACTCTAGGTCCCTTCTTCAAGATTTTTGTTGTATAAGAAAAATAATCTCTTATTTAAGCTGTTACATATGGTAGTTTTCTATTGTTCACAGATGCATTGTACAGTTGAACTGATACAACTTTCTTCCCTATTTGGCCCTCTACCTCTCTACTAATAGTCTATCTCCATAAAATAGTAGACTGCTTCACCCTTATTTTCTTCAAACCCTCTCTGCAGTTGTGGTCCTAAACCCACCACTTTACTGAAATTGCTCTGTTTAAAGTCAGCAGAGACCTTCTAATTACACAATTCAAGGGACTATTCCTAATCCTTATTTTATTTCTCTGGCATTCCACACCACTGATCACTCTCTACTTCAAGCTCTTTGTGCAGTAGTCAGCTATTGCAGCATAACCAACAACTCCAAAACCCGGTAACTTAAATCAACAATCATTTATTATGTCAACACAGGCCTATGGGTCAGGCAGGGGTTGATTATGTTAGGCTGGGCTCAGTTGGGTGTGGCTAATCCTTGTGCTGTAACCAGTAGGCTACCCAGGCTAATTATTCTCATGGCAGAGATGCAAGAGTATAGGCCCCAATTGTACAGGCTGCTTTTCAAGTCTCTGTGTCACATCTGCTAACATTTCACTGGCTAAAGCATGTGTGATTAAGCCTAGAGTCAGAATAGGAAGGCACCTGAAAATGTGCATAGTAATAGAAGTAGATACAGAGAGGGGTGAAAAGTCATTAATTCAATTTACCCACTTGATTACTCTGTGTGTGTGTGTGTGTGTGTGATTTCACTTCTATAATGACTCTCAGTCTTTTAGGTGGGGCTTTCTGCTGCTCATCTCTTAAATGTGAGTGTTTCCTTGTATTTCAACCTCTGTGCTCCCTTTTTCCCCTCACTTTGCATGCTCCCTACCCTACTACGCAAGCCCAGATGATCTAACTCCCTTCTCTATATTAAGGACTCCCAATTTTATATCTCCACGTGTACCTTTTTTCAAGTCAAATGGAAACATCTGTAATTTTTCACACACATTGTAATTTTTCATGCCCCTCTGCTTTTGAGTATGCTGTTACTTATTCTTGGCAGTTTTACCTTCCTTAGCCTGGTTAATTTCTATACCCTTCTTTTGAGAATCAGGTCAGCTAAAACATCACTTTGCCTTCTTCTATCTCTCAAAGTCCAGGTTAGTGTTAGAATATAGCAGGGCATGAACATACATTTATTGAAATAGTTATTTAAAGTAAAAATATATATTTAATTTTACTCCAAAATTTAAGAAAAAGAATATAGTTTGGGCAAAGATATAACACCAAAATTTGTTTTAGACTACCTTAGATGAAAGTCACATAGAAACAGACTAAGTGCTGCTTGTCCTCCTACTTTTCTTCAAGAAAGATTCACAGTGTGATATATAATACCTGGGAGTGAATGGTTCATTTTATTTGAACCTAAAATATAACTTTTAAATGACAGGCTTTAAATAGTTTTGTTTTTTTTGCGGGGGGCGGGGGGTTGTTTCCCTTACTGAATGACATATTGCTTTCTGGAGTTGACCTTTGTATCTTCACTTTCATTTTATATGTAAATAGCCGAACGCTTTTCTTTGGGGGAAAATACACTAAGTTCAACCATGCCATTGACATCTAACATGAACACATGTCTTGTAATACTCTGATAAATAGAATACAATAGAATAAATAAGTATAATTCTATCAAAACATTTGCATGTACACTTTCCCTTCTCAAGTTGAGTTTTATTATATAACTTTCTTATAAATAATTCACTAGGAAATTTACATATTAGCAGTCCCTGGGTAGTACAGCACAGTATGAATGCCACAACTGGTCAAGGACATAGACTGTATTTAGGTAGAAGTAGACAAGCAACTACTGAGAAGTATTTCAATAGCACCACTGATTGGTTGATGGAAGACTACCTACTAGCATAGACTCTTATACGGGACTTCAAAAGGAACAAAACTATTGATATTGAAGCATAACACACTCTGGGCTTCATAATACCACTCTGCTCCATCACACACCCGTCTTAGCTTTCATTTGTTTGTTAAAAACCAAAGAACATTTATTAAATCAGGCATCGATCTTTGCTCTAGAATTAGCATGGAGAGCAGGATAGACCAGTTCCCTGCACCCATGGGGTTTACACTTGAGTGAGAAATACAAGAAAAGCAGGTTGGCAATTACAATAAACTCTAGCAGGAGTGGGATTAAAAACAAAGGAGAGAGAAGAAGAAAAATGTCTTTCCATAATCTTTGAATAAAAAAGAAAGAATCAATATCAAAGAAACAGCAGAGGGATTACCACTCCCATTATAGAGAAGCAAAGAATGGCTGGCATTGCAAATGTGTTCTTACATTAGGTGGCAAGAAGTTAAAAGAGGTCTCATGTGATGGATTTGTTTTCTTGGCGGAGTGGGAAGCAATTCCTGTCATACTGACAGGAATATTCTGAAATCAGGTCAGAGAGTGGCGAAATGTTTTGTAATGGTCATGGCGGAGAACAAGAGCTAAGCAGACCAGGGAATTATCAGTTTCCCTTGCTGCTCCGAAAACCCATTTACAAAGGCCCCACATTGTCCATTATGGGACTTTGACTTCCAGCTGGGATTTAGGTAGAGAAAAAGCAGATGAGCTGGATTAGTTCAAGTGTTTAGCTGCGTTAAATTTTTATTTATTTATTTATTTATTTTATTGTTAAATTTAATGGGGTGACATTGGTTGGTAAAAATTAGATAGTTTCCCGATGTACAAGTCCACTATGGGAGGCTGTATGGAGCTGTGTTAAATTTTGAGCCAACAAAGAGTCAAAGAAAACCATAGCTTGCTTTACTTTGTGATGATTCCTGAAAGAAACAGCAAAAATCAAAATCCAAAAGGACTCCAGGAGCCATGCCTGTATAGAGAAGCCCCCAGTGAGGAAGGACCTTCTTCACATCTAAACAAATTTCTGCCACACTGACCTGATGCCCTTGCTGTAATGACTGACAATCTTCAAGCTCTGAATCCCTCGCTCCATTGAAACAGTAACTAAGGGTGCAACATAGATAAGGCTCTGTGGGCAGAAAACCCTTTATAAATAGCGTTTATTGTTCTTCATGTCCTTGCCTGTGTCTGAGAAGAGATAGTTGAGCCTTAAACATTTGATTCAGTGCTGAACCTCATTTTTATACCTTGAGATAAAGGATTAAGAAATGTGTTTAATCATATTGCTTCAGCATATTGTTTAACATCTGTACCATTCAAGTCTTTACCGAAGGAGGATGGAATATAATGATTGTTACAGTAAAAAAATCTATACACAATCCCTTACTGTCAACCGAAATCAATCTGTATACATTTATATTTGATTATGTTATTTGAAAACTGGGACTACATTATGTACTGAATAAACATACATGATTAGTGCTAGCATTTAGAAAACACTTTCTTATATGCAAACCATGACACAAATGCTTATTTTGTTCATATTCAGTGTCAATTTCTCCCAGTAAAAAAGTTGCTTTGTTTTTAAATTAAACACTTTAAAGGTTCTCATTGGGGCTATGAATAAATACTTATAAGGTGATTTGACTGTGAAGAGGGTCATTAGCATATAAACTTGGACAATGAATGATTTCCTCTGATAAGGCTGCAGATTTTTGATGAGCAAAATAGCTAAACTTAATGGAGTATTTTATACTTGTAAATACTTTACTCCAGTCCTTCAAAATCATCAAGAAATGTCCTCCATGAGACATGGTTTAGAAGAATCACAGAAATTAAGAGCTGGATGATAGTTAATGGGTCTCCTTGCACCTGTTCTTTCCCTGAATCAGTACAGAACTGATTTCTACATTTATTACTTAAGCAGTTTACAGTTCCCTTCAGTGTAATAAAGTACTATAATAGACAACAGGGTCAGATTATGGACCCTGAATCAAAAGATCAGCATTTCTTTCCACTAGAAGAAAGACACTAAATTAGAAATAGATATTCTTTTCTCTGTAATGGAAGTAAATGCAGGTATACCTTGGAGTATCACAGGTTTAGATCCAGACATTTTACTGGTGGAGGGTCTTGCCTTCAGTTTGTAAAAAAAGAAAAAAAATGTGTCATCTGTGAAGCACAATAAAGCAAAGTTCAGTAAAATGAAGAGTGCCTGTATTCCAAGTCTTGAGATTTGTTTCAAGTTTTAATTTGTGGATTAGATGGGGCAGGGGTTGCCCACAACATGAGAATTTTTAGTTAAACAAATAGTTTAAAAATTCCGTATTTTCCGGCATATAAGACGACCGGGCGTATAAGACGACCCCCTAATTTTACAGTTAAAGCATAGGTTTAGGCCTATATTCGCTGTATAAGACTACCTACCCCCCACTTCCGAGGCTGTAGTCTTATACAGCGAATATAGGCCTAAACCTATGTTTTAACTGTAACATTAGGGGGTTGTCTGATACGCCCGGTCGTCTTATACGCCGGAAAATACGGTATAATCTTTGCTAGATATGGCAAGAGCAGGAAGGACCAAAACACACAAAATCAATGAATGCTTCAAACCTTAGCCAAAAATGTTTATTTATTATTATTATTATTTTTTTATTTTTGCTGTGTAATTTTGGGAACAAGCAGACCATTCGAGAAACATGAATATAATTTCACTCTTAGTTATATGAACAAGTACAGGAAAAAGAGTGAAGAATATAAGACAGATATCTCACATAAAATCTATGAGTCTGGAAGAAAGGGATCAACCTATACAGAAAAGTCTTCTTTTTCTTCTCTGGTACCTGCTTACTACCGGTACTCCTTAATATATGTGCTAATCACGGTACAGGGCACTATGCTTTGTATTCAGCTATCTTGTTTCACTCATACCTGCAGGCCACCTTATATACCCAAAAGCTGGGAAAATACATGTCAAAATCATAGAATCTGATAAAAACAAAGACACAAACGACAAAATACTGTCTCCCTCCCTGTGACACCAATACAAAGCCTCTTGTCCTCCTCATAAGCCACCCCTCCCCTGGCTTTGATGCTCACAGTAGGATGTGAACGAGGCACCAAGTAGGAGAGGATCCTCCTTGCTCCTTCGATCTTGGCCTCAAAAATATTTTATTTTCAATCATTTCAACTTTCTGACCTTTACTCTCTTTCTTCCTATCTCACTTCTTCTAAAACCCTCACCACAATAATTCTCTGATCCCATTTAGAACTTGAATGTAATAACCCTATAGCTTTTTCACTACTTAACCTATCTTACCCAGTTTAGGATCCATGATCTATCAGCATGATCTATCCCCTGAAAATGCTTTCAAATCCCATGATCCGCTCTTCCTCAGTTAAAACCACCTGTCGAAATCCCAACCCCAGTTAATTCTATTCTCCTGCACTTGCCTTTAAGAGAGGAATGTGGCTAAAGTACACAGTCTCAATGATTGGTTTCACAAAGCCCAATTGAGCTGCCTGAAGTTTTACCATATTTGTCTAATTAATTCCCTTACTTGCTCTCTGAGGAAACACTTGGACTCTTTTCAAGTAACTTCCAATTTCTAATCTAACTTCTAATCTAACTTCCCAGTTCTCATCTAACTTCTTTATACCATTCAAATGATTGCTTAAACATTTCTTCAGAAGAGTCTTCCCTCATCACCATATCTAAAATAGACCCTCTCCAGTCACACTTTATTTCCTCACTTTGCTTAAGTCATCTTTGCAACACAGTTACTTGACATCATATACATAGACACCATAAAATATACATTTAATATGCATATATATGCATATGCCTAAATATATGTGTATATGTATATGTATACAAATATATAGTATTTATATATTGGCTACTTTTCCCCACTAGATCATAAATTCCATAGAGGTAGGGAATTTTTCCTGTTCACTTTCATCTAATGCAGTATTGATATTTTGTGCAAAATAATTTTGCTATGGGGGCTGTCCTGTGCATTGTAGGACGTTTAGCAGCATCTGGGGCCTGTATTCATTCATTATATGCACTCATCCTAGTTATGGCAAGCAAAAATGTCTCCAGACATTGCTAAATGTCCCAGGGGCCAGAGGGGGTAAAATTGCTTCTGACTGAGAACCATGGGTCTAACAGAATGCCTGATACATAGTGTGTGCTAAGTAAACATTTGTTGAGTACATGAGTGAATAAATGACCAAAGCATAGGCTACAAAAAAACCCAAGAAATAATATAAATTATTGTTCTAACTTCCATCAGAACTGTATTTCAACTTTACCTGAAAAAGTGTATTTACATTTTTTAGTGACATCTAGAAAGGGAAAAGAAAAAAAGGATTTTGCACCAAGGGTTTTCAATCCTGACTGCCTATTATAATCATGTGGGGAAGCTTTTGGAAAATTACTCATGCCAGGTCCCTCTCCAGAACAATTAATTAAATAAATCTCAAGGGGTGGGGTCCAGCAACGATTTTTTTTATTGAGGTAATATTTGTTAATAACATTGTATAAGTTATATATAACATTATATAAGTTTCAGGTGTAAAACATTATAATTCAACGTCTGTATACACACATGCAAACAAAAACCACGATGAGATATCTTAGGAATTTTTAAAAACCTACCCCTGTGATTACAATTTGCAACCAGGGTTCAAATTCTGTTCTTTTCAATTATCCAAACACTAGTACCATAGTATAGATAGGACATTTCTCCTCATGCATCTACATTAGCAGTCAGTGCCTTTAAAATGAAAGAAGATGCATTTCTGCGTAGTAATTTCCAGCTCCATTTATATCGTCTATTCCCTGGCCCATTGTTGATTCATGTTCATTCCAAGTAAGGCAATTTAAAAATTAGCATTTTATTCTCGATCATTAGTTCTGGTAATTAGAAAAATTGTATTACCTTGCAATTTTCTTTTGTAATAATGTTTTGAATTATGGAAGAAAACTCATTCTGTCATTCTGGGACCAGATATTACCAAGACCTTGAAACAGTAATGTGAAAGTCTTGAGTTGTAGTGGGTATATACTAGAAACAAAGGGATTATACAAGCAGGTGCTCAAAGCAGAAGCTATAGGGAAGCAGAGTTAGCATTACAAATTGGAGAGTTTCATTCATATTTATATAACACATGATTGGTCTACTAGTAGGAACATTAGTAACTGTAATTTGAAATGTCTTATTCAAATATAGTTGCTCCTCCTTATCCACAGGGAGTGCATCCCAAGACCCCCAGTGGATACTGAACTGAACCATGGATGGTACCAAACCCTATATATAGTTTGTTTTTTTCTATACATACATACCTATGATAAAGTTTAATTTATAAATCAAAGTCAGAGATTAACAATAATAATTAATAATAAAATACAACAGTTATAATAATATGCTGTAATGAAAGTTATGTGAATATGGTCTCTCTGTCTTTCTCTCCTTCTGTTGATTCCTTTCTCATAACCAAATTGGTTACTGACTAATGAGTGGGTAGCTGGATAAAGGGATGATTCATGTCTTGGGGTGGAATGGAACAGGTCGGCATGACATTTGATCATGCTACTCAGAACAGCACACAATTTAAAACCTATGAATCGTTTACTTCTGGAATTTTTCATTTAATATTTTCAGAACATGGTTAACCGAAACTATGGAAAGCAAATCCACAGGTAAGGGGGAACTACTGTATACAAAGGTTTTTATTCCCAAGGTCGTACCTTTGTTGTTTTAAAAATGACCTCTGGTTCTCAACGATGAATAGTTCTGAAGTGAAATAAATATTTCTGGAAAAGGTTTCTTATGAGAGTAGACATTTTACTGATTTGAAATTGAAGGACTATCAGTTAAAAAACAAATCAGCATAGTATCTCTCACCATATTGCAATCATTGTTCATAAAAATAATGCTGGTTGGGGAAGCAGTGGGTTAAGCACTCACTTTGCAGCCCCGGGGGCCAAGGATCGAATCCCGGCCCTGGCCCTTGTGGACCCATATGCTGAACTGGAGAGTGCCCCCAGTTCGGTTCTCACCAGGGTGAGACCCCCGCCCAGTTCCTGCCCTGTGTAGCCCTGGCCCACCTGTGGAGTAAAACTGTATGGAAAAACCAATGATGTGCAACTATGGAGAGTGTTCAGGGCCCTCCCCCTTCTCTCTGTCTCTGTCTCTGTCTCTGTCTCTGTATCTCTCTCTCTCTCTCTATCTCTCTCTCTTTGTGTCAAAAACAATAAAAATAAGTCTTTAAAAAATAAATAAATAATGCTGGTGAAATTCTTCATGCAAGATAATCTAGTTACTGTAAAGTTCTGTTCATACTTCAAAAGAATATGTACTCAGCAGTTGAGTTCTACATATGTCAATTAGATGAAAATGTGTACATTATGTTCTTTAAATCTCCAGTATGTTTTCTGATGTATGTTTTTACCAGGTTGTTGTGTCTTCTATTGAAAAAGTGTAGTGAAATATCTCATATGATTATGAATTTACCTATTTTATCTTTTAGTCCTATTAATTTTAGTTTCTCATGTTTTGAAGCAACTTAAGTACATACAAGTATAGAACTGTTATGTCTACCTTGTGAATTGACACTTTTATCATAAAATGTGTCTCCTTTTCTTTAATAATGTTTTTGGGTTTTATTTTACCTTAGAGCCTACTTTATCTGATATTAATATATATGAAGGAGGACCCCAAAATCTGCAAGTTATTTATAAAAAAATGTGTATCTATGCTTACATGTTTAAACTTTAGTCACTTTCAATGTACTCTGTTTGATGCAATACACCTATGGAGATGCTTTTTCCACTGTTCAAAACAGTTTTTGAACTCTTTGATTTTGGTGCATGTTAGTGCTTCTGCCTTCTTTTGTTTCACCTCCTCCAAGTTGGCAAAACATTTCCCTTTGAGGACTTTTTCTCATCTGAGGAAACAAAACAAAGTTACTTGCGGAGAGATCTGGTGAATAGGGACGGTAGGGCATGGGGGTCACACCATTCTGGGTCAAAAACTGCTGAGCACTCAGCGTGGTGTGGGCAGGTGTGTTGTCATGCTGCACGTTGTTTGTGTAAATTGCCCATCATGAAATGGACAAACACATTGAAAGAGTCTCCAAAAAACATTTACTGAAGCTGAACACAGCCTCTCACAACCACGTCAGCTGGTACATGAGTGCAAATGGGTTTCTAGAATACTCACTTAGTGGGGGAAGCTTGTACTACAAGGAGCCCACCCTCCAGAAGATAATTCCTCTTTTTTTTTTTTTTTGGTTCCCCTTACATATTAAACTCCATAAGACATCATCATTGTTTTATAGAGTTCATAATCATTAAATTTCTCCATAAATTTATCCTTTTAATTACTCTTCATTTTTTTCTATATTACCCAAATTTCTATCTAGGATTATTTTCTTTTTGCCAAAAGAATACATTTTTGTATTTCTTAAAGTGCACTTCTGCTGGTGACTAATTTTCTCAGTTATTTGCTTAAAATTTTTTATTTCATCTTCATTTTTGAAGGTTATGTTTGCTTGGTACACCTCCTAATTTCACAGAATTTTTCTTCAGAATAAAGGTGTGAAAATACATTGTCTTTGAAGGCAAATACATTCTCTTTGGTTTCTACTGTTTCTGTGTGGAGGTCAGATAACAGTCTTCTTGTTTGACTTTTGAAGGTAATTTGTGTTCTTTTGGGGATGGGAATCTATTTTATAATTGTTCTCTTTCCTTTGTTTTTCAGTCATTTTACTGTGGTGTCAAAATATTATTTTTATTTTATTCTTTCTGCTTGGGGCATTTTAGTGATTCCTGAATCTGTGGCTTCAGATCTGTGCTAGATGTTCTCTCTCTCCTCACATCCATGCTCCACCCAATTCTCTGCCTTGGGAAGTTGACCCAAGGATTAGATTACAATAGCTCCCATTCCTTCTAGTTTCCAATTGGGTTCAACCAACTAGGAACATCAGTAGATCAGAAGGAAGAAAAGAGATCAGAGTGAATATTCCTCTGGTTCCCTTTGTGGCATGAACCTTGGGTTTGATCTATCCCTCCACAGAAGGTCACCATTCCCCTCAAAGTGGCCTTCTCCACATGACTGCTTAAGCTTCTCTTTCCCTTAAAACTTCTGGGTCTAGCAGTACTGACAACTCCTGTGTTGCAACCCCAGGTTCTTGAAATATTACTTGTCATTCACCTGCCCACGCCTTTGTAATTAGTCACTTTGTAAATGAGCCCCCATCAATTTATACCAATTTAAGTCTGCCATCTTTTTATCTTGGCAACCTGACTGATACAGTAGCTATTATTACCAGAAGTAGCCTGTGCTGGTTAATTTTATGTCAACTTGGCTGGGTTGTGGTACCCAGTTATTGGGTTAAGCTTTATTTTAAATGTTTCTCTGAGGGTATTTTGGGATGAGATGTACTTTTAAAATCAGTGGACTTTGAAAAAGCAGATTTGGGGAAGCCGGGATGGCTCAGTGGGTTAAGCACTCACTTTGCAGCGCTGGGGACCGGGGATTGAATCCCGGCCCCGGCCTGTGCAGACCCATATACTGAACTGGGGAGCTCCCCCAGTTCAGTTCTCTCTCTGTCTCTGTCTCTGTATCTCTCTGTCAAAAATAAATAAAATAAAAAATAAATTTTAAAAAATGCTAAGCTTGTTTACAAAAAAAAGAAAAGAAAAAGCAGATTTCCCTCCATCATGTGGGTAGAGGGTAATCTAATTAGTTGGAAGCCTGAGTAGAACAAAAGGTTGACCTCCCTCAAGTAAAGGAGAATTCTAAAGCAGATGGCCTGCTGGCTTCGCTTGCACTATGGGCTCTGCTGGTTTTATAGCAGACTGCCTTTGTGCTTGAGCTGCATCTGTCCTCAGTCTCCAGCCTCCTTGTGTTCCCCATTATATTTGGGGCTAAGCCTCTATAGGGTGTCCCAAAATTCACGCAAGAAGTCATTTTGATAGAAAGAACAGGTTTATCATTAAAAATTGTAAATTTTCATTGCTCAGCAATGAACTCATTGTTCTTTATGTAGCGCTCCATTTTTAATCACCCTGAACTGTCAGCTGTCACGCTATCTTTTTTTTTCATTGGCAACACTTTACCGCACAAATGACGCAAAATTCAAATCTTGCGTGAATTTTGGGACACCTTTTACAATTGTGTGAGCCAATTCCTTAAGATAAATCAATCTCTCTCTCTCTCTTTCTCCACATGCACATGTGTGCGTGTATATACACACACACACACACACACATACAGTATGCTAATTAAGTTTCTTATCTCATCTTAGAAAAAGTGCTACATTAACTCATTGCTGAATATCACTACAGTCACCTTTGAAGGACAGCCCTTAGGAAGCTATGCACCAATGTCAGTGCCTCGTCCACCCTTCAAAGCAATTTTGGAACTCTTTTATTGGAATGGCCATCAGAGCTCTTGTCATATTACCCTTGATGTCCTGAATGTCATCAACATGTCTTCCTTTCAGTATTTCTTTTATCTTTGGAAAAAGGAAAAAGTCATTGGAGGACAGGTCAGGTGATTAGGGAGGGTGTTCCAATACAGTTATTTGTTTACTAGCTAAAAACTTCCTCACAGACAGTGCCATGTAAGCTGGTGCATTGTCATGATGCAAGAGCCATGAGTTGTCAAAAATTTCAGTTTGTTTTTGCCTAACTTTTTCATGCAGAATTTTTAGTCTTCCGAATACTCAGCTTGGTTGACTGTCCAGTTTGTACAAATACATAATGATCTATCTCTCTGATAACAAAAAAGATGAACAACATAATTTTGACTTTTGATTTGGACTGAAGGAATTTATTTGGCCATGGAGAATTGGCTGGCTTCCATTATAAACTTTGACTCTTTGTTTCAGGGTCGTATTGGTACACGCATGTTTCATTACCAGTGATAATATGACCCAAAACATCATCTTGACTCTCTAAAAGGTCTTGCAAAATTGTGACTCTCCTTTACTTTTTGTTCATTGGTGAGCTCCTTGGGGACCATTTTTGCGCACACCTTTCTCACGCCAAGATTTCCAGTGAAGATTTTTCTAAATGTTTCTCTATCAATGTTTACTTTGTCTGCTATGCTTCTCACAGTCAACCAATTATTTTGTCACACAATTCAACAAATTTTTACAATGTTCTTATCAGTTCTGCTTGTTACTGGGTGCCATGACTTCTCTTCATCAGTGATATTTTCTCTCCCTCAGAAAACATTTAATCCATGTGTACACTGCCGTTTTCTTCATGGCATTATCCCCACCAACTTGAACTAACATGTCCCTGATTTCACTTCCACTCTTGCTAAGTTTAACAAGAAATTTAATGTTAGTTTGTTGCTCTAATTCAAGCTCCAATGTTCTTATGATGGCAACAATAATAATTAGCACCACCCAGCAAGACACCACCACACATCAACACAAACACAGCTGTGAGACACTGATATACCAAGGTTATGAAACCTTATTGAGTTGTTTGTACAGTGCTGCCAATGTAATCACACCATGGCAAGTTCCTGAACTTAATTGTCAGACTATACATATCCTATTTGTTCTGTTTCTTTGAAGAACTCTCACTAATACAGGATATTAGCAAGCAAACCCTGGGGAAGTATATTCTCAAATGTAACTCTGGGACTCAGTTATTCATATACTCAAGAGGCATAGAGATGATCTTCTTGCTGAGAAACAACAGGGCATGAGTAATTCATGGCATGAAGTGACATCATGGTTACTCACATTATTGCCAGAGGATGAAATGCAAATGG
>PVKE010036780.1:0-16221 GCA_004027555.1 Craseonycteris thonglongyai | reverse complement strand
ATATTTTCCTAGAAAATTCAAAAACTCATGAACTGCGGCAATTATCTCCGTTACATTGAGAGAAATAATAACAATACTGCATATTACGATCGGGGACAACAATACAAGTATATTAAAATCTAATATAGATATATTCAAATTTACAAGAAGTATGTTAAAGTTACAATATATTTATTACGGTTTACAATACTGACTTATTCATTTAAATAGAATTATTGTTATTCCTAATATATTTGTAATACTGTCCCTTATTTTTCTCTCAGTGTAATGACCGCAGTTTAGAGATCTGTTGTCGAGAATGCTCACTTATCAAGTCAATAGATAGGTAAGAAAAGCAATTTAATTTAAAACAAAGAAAAGGTACTTACATTTTAAACAGAAAAAAAATTGAAACTCAACGTGGTCACCGAGGATAAATAATATTGATTGATAATAATACTGTTAATACAAAAGAAAAGAAGCTACCGTATGACACTACCAAATATTCAAGCTCACTGACTGTGTTCTTCGATGAGTCGAGTCGTAACTGTTGTGTTCACGCGTTGCGTCCGGTGACAAGTGTAACACATAAGTCAAAATGTATTGTCTGGGTGGGCGGAGATCACAGTGTCAGGCTGTCAGAATTCTAGGAATTTATGACCTTGGCAAATTCCCAGAATGCATTAAACTATTTCTAGAAAGTTTTGTCTTCTACAATCGCTTCAAAGTCCATGGTACATGGAATTTCCCCCCACACATTGCGAGCGATCGACGATCGACCAAAATTGGCCTCGCGATCGATGGGTCAACCACGATCGACTTGTTGGCCACCCCTGCTCTAGAGAGCCCTCGTATATTTGTGTTCACATCTTTTCTATAAACTAAATTAAACTAAACTAAGAGAAGGTAGAGCATATTTTAATACTCTATGTGGCTGATATATACAACATAAGAAAGATTTAAAAATACAATAAATACTAAATCACTTCCCTATGTGCTGCTGAAGTGAGCATACCCCTAATAAGTCCTAACAAATCCTTTTTTTTTTTACCATTTTCTTATTTTTCTGACCAAAATTTGTAGAAATGCTAATATTTTTTGTTATTTTAGGTGTTTTTCACCAAAGTGTAAGGACCATTGTGTTAAAACAGAAGACATCGCAGCATCTCTTCCTTTGGTTGTGTAAACAGAATCAACAGTTACCACCTGTTTTATGCCTTTGACTTAGTGATATTGAATCTCAAATTTTAAGTAGAAATCATAAATTATAGATCCTAGATTGTGGCATGAAAAAAATTTTCTGTCTTTTGGGGCTTCTAAATTTTAGGGGTTAAGTGATCCAAATACTGATAAACTTTCTCCCTGGCTCCATATTGAGGTGGTCTCCCATCCTCTCATTCATGCATCTTTTTGTGCTGATGTTTTGACCACATTTAACTCAACAAAATGTTCAAGGTCCTGCCTGGGACTCTGGGTTTTTGGGTTGGAGGCCTGGACGTTCCATTCACTTTGGTGTTCTCTATAGGCACTAGCTAGACGGCAGGCACTTTTTGGTGCACATTAAACAGAACTACTAGACCTGTTTTGACACCAGAAGAGCTGCCACTGCACAGAAAAGAATGCAAAAATGTCTGGTCATGAATCACTTAGCATATTTTGTTAAGAGAGCATTGGGAGAGTTCCAAAAAATATCATGTGCTTAGAAGAAGGAAGGCAGGAAGAGGGAAAAGAACATTTACTGGGGAATCGTGAAATCATCAACATCGAAGCAAGCCACAAAACTTCCAATGTTCTGTGCTTGGAATCCTCTTCCAGGTCCCTCATGGGGCAGGTGCATGGACTGAGGGGTTCAGATGCACTCACAGAAACTGGTTTGGTGGGTGCACAGTGTGTAGAAAGCCCGATGATCTTGTTTTGCTGACTCCTGAAGCAATGATGTGGTGAGGGAGATATTCTATAGGCTCAGCTCTGTCACTTACCCACCCTCACTGGGGAAACCGGCCTTTCTCTAGTAGTCAAAAATGACACTCTGTAGCAGAGAAAGAAAAAAATATATTGGTATAAGACCATTTATTTAATTTGTGAGTGACAAAGATAACAAAGAATGTGATCAAGACAGAGATAGGAAGGTGATTATAACAAACTATGCGAGCTCTCAACTGTAGAAACTGATTAATCTACCATTTTAAAGGATGACTATTTTTAGTCACATTTGATAAGAAACTGTATATTGAATACCATGTTTAAACAATATCTTCAGCTTCCCTTCTATGAAGTAAAGTACACTTCTATGGAGCACATGTCAAGATTACAATTTTATAACATTTCTCATTAGATCAACAGTTTGATGTTTTAGAGTACAGAATTCTAGCAATATGATCTTGTATTTATAAGACTCAACCCAAACAATTTATTAATAACTTAATCTACGAATATCACTAGTATTTGTCTACATATAAAAATGTATACTCTTTGTTGCATCCTTTAACTTCTAAAGAAAAATGGCAGCATGGCTTCGAGGCCAGGAGTTTTTCTGAGAGTGGGAGCCATCTTGGGGCTTGACTCAGGTGGGGACAGGACACCCTCAGTTGCTTGAGAGAAGAAGAAGCAAGTGTAGAGGAAAAGTACAGGTAAGTTCCTAGAGGCTCCCTCTGAAATTGGTGTGTTGCTACCAGGCCAGAGGGCAACAGAAATGTCTGCATATTAGCCTTCACTTATCTCAGTTTAATATTAAATTCTGCAAAATGCCAGTTAAGTCTACTTGCTCAGCAAATTAAAGTGGAAGATGTTCAGTGCATTCTGCTATATTCCTGGTCTCTTTCTGGTGGAATCCTAAAATTCACTTCTCTGGGATAAAGAAACAAGAATGTTCTCCCTTTGTTGTTCTTTCATATTTCATTCTTAATCTGGACTTCATTTTGGCCCAAGAAAGGTAGAGAGTTATACAGAACCGACTGCCTGCCAAGTTTGGGCACTGAAATGCCTTGTGATATTTTCCATATACTGGAAGGGGGTGGTATTTAGGACACCAAATCATGGCTCTAGGACAGCCTATTTGAATGTTGGCCCAGCTCAGCTTCTGGGATCAGACTCTGGGAGAGGTTCACAGGAGCTAAAGGAGATTGTTCGGTGTTTCTGCTTTGCTATGAATAACAAGAGAAGAAGAGAGAGAAAGGATAAAGAGACTTAGAAGAGAAGATAGTGGTGGGGAGGGGTAAATGGTAAACTTATCAGCCCTATTTTAATCCATTTATTTTCCAAGTCCCTAGTTTCCTGGTGTTTCTTACTTTATTGAATCAATAAATATTTATTATGTGATAAAAAGTTCAGGTAAAGTACAAGTTAGGGCCAGTACATCAAAACTTTTACAAACAAAGTTAATTTGTTTTACTTCTTTTGTATATAAAAATAAATTCTAAATGGAGTAATGAATTAAATGTAGAAAATGGATATTATTAATTATAAGAATGTATAAGGGAATATGTTTAAAATTTCTAAATAGGAAAGGTCTTTCTAAATCAAAGTATTGGAAGTAATTACAAAAAATAGACTTCATTATATTAATACAAAAAAAAACCCAAAACAAACACCAAACAAACCCCAGAGTTCAGATGCCAGATAATATAAATTAAGATAAAAAGGAAGGACACATTTTTACAATAAGTGACTAAAGATTAGAGCTTGTTTTTAATTTTTTTTTTCAATTACAGTTAACAGTCAATATTATTTTATATTAGCTTCAGGTGTACAGCATGGCAGTTAGATATTACCTAATTTATACCATGATACCCCTGGTTAGTCTAGTACCCTCTGGCACTATACATAGTTATTACACTATCATTGACTTTATTCTCTATGCTGTACTCTACACCTCAGTGACTATTTTGTAACTGTCAATTTAGGTTTCTTAATCCCTTTACCTTTTTCACCCAACTCCCTAATCCCTTTCTCCTCTGGCAACTATCAGTCTGTTCTCTGTATCTATGAGTTTGTTTCTGTTTTGATTATTTCTTTTGTTCTTTTGATCCCACATGTGAGATCATATTGTATTTGCCTTTCTCTGTCTGACTTATTTCACTTAGCTTAATAAGTTCTGGGTCCTTCCATGTTGTTGCAAATTGCAAAATTTCATTCTTTTTTAACGCCCACTCATATTCCATTGTATATATGTGTCACTTCCTTATCTAATCATCTATTGATGGACAGTTAGGTTGCTCCTCTATCTTGGCTCTTGTACTTGAAATTCCCCTCTTTATCTCCTTTTATAGCTTTTGTTTTAAAGTCTATTTTCTTTGATAAAAGTATTACCATCCCAGCTTTAAAAAAAAATTGCCATTTGTGTGAAATACCTTTTTCTATCCTTTTACTTTCAGTCTGTGAGTGTCTTTTTATCTGAACTGAGTCTCTTATAGGCAGAATTTGCATGGATTTTTCTTCTCCATTCAGCAAGGCTATTTTTTGATTGGAGCATTTAATCCATTTACATTTAAGGTAATTATTGATAGATACGCAGTTATTATTATTTTAATATTCATATTAAGAATTTTTTTTCTTCTTCTTAAAGAAGTTCCTTCAGGAAATGCTGGGATGGCTCAGCAGGTTGAGTGCTCACTTTGCAGCCCTGGGGTTCAAGGATCAAGCCCAGGTCCCAGTTCCAGCCCTGGCCTATGCCGACCCATGTACTGAACTAAGTGTGCTTCCCATGTGGAAGGCCCCTGATTCAGCCCCCAGCTCATGTGGGGAAGGGGAGGGGTGCCTCCCAAGCTCCCAAGTAGGAGACCCCCAGCCTGTTCTTGCCCTGCACGGCTACGGACCACCTGTGTGGAATGAAACCATGTTGAAAACTGATGACGTGCAACTATGGAGACTGCTCTGGGCCCTCCCCCTTCTCTCTGTCTCTCTCTGTCTCTGTCTGTCTGTCTGTCTCTCTCTCTGTCAAAACAATGAAATTAATCTATTTTAAAAATAAAAAATAAATAAAGAAGTCCCTTTAACATCTCTTGTAGTAATACCTTTTTGGTGGTAATGAACTCCTATAGCTTTTTCTTGTTTGGGATCTAAGTCTCAAGTTAACTATTTCTTTGACTATCTCTAGTAATTTGACAACTGTTTTCTAATGTCCATGCACTAGATGTGTATTGATGCTCCTCTATATATTGATATTTAGTTGAAGGAGGTTGGTTAGACATTAGTCTCTCGTTTTAAACAGCTTTGCAATGTTGCCCATATTTTGCTGAAAATCGGCCTTGGCATGAAAATGCATAAGCTCAAGAGCACCAGAGCTGTCAATATGTCAACACTCCCCTTCCTAAGGAAGGCTCACCTAAAGAAAGGCTAACATTTATCCTGGAATTTTTTTAAATTGGGGACTTGGTACTTGTTTGAGGTACATATGCTCTCCAAGAGATTACAAGAATGTACAACTATTGAGACTCAATGTAGAACAGCATTTGGTGCTTTATATCCTAACAGGATTATGTCTGTCCTTTTGATGATATGATAACTTTTCAAATCCATATATAGAGGGCTCAGGGCCCTACCATTTGCTTCCCCATCAAAGGAACCCAACAGTTTATCCTCTGCCAGAATATGGCTTTAATTTATATGTCTTGCTACTCTGGCCCCAGTAATCTAAATCATCATTCCAGGGTGATGGAGCTCTTCAGAGGGGATATTTCTCCCTCCAGTGCCTTGCCTCACACCAATGTCATGACAACTGTCTAGAGAAGTAGTGCATCATCTCTCCAGGAGGTGAGAAGAAAATATTATATTCAAGAGTGTAACTATCTTGGTTATTTTGTGGGGGCTCACATACAAGCTCCCTGACATGTTCCTATGATGCACACTCAAAGCCCAATAGGGTTCCTTAGGTGGTTTATGATTTGGAGACTTGTCCTTTGTCCTCTTCTCCTGACCTGAGCTGGTGCTACCATATAACTTGTGCTCTCATAGGAAGATCAGAGACAATGTAAGCTTTTGTCTTTGGTTTAAATATTTAGAAAGTTTTTCCCTCAACTAGCTACCAGCAAGAATGGGGAAAGGAAGGTTTTTTATCTCTTGATTTTTTTATTTTCTCCCCTTGAGTGTTTGCTAGGTGTTTTATCTCCAGGGTGACACTTACTTAGAACTTTATACTTAGATTTAACACCCCTTTCCATCATTATCTACCTCTTCCCTCCCCCTTTCTCTCCACACAAGAGGAAACTGCACAGAAATACTACTTAATTATCACACCACGTAACTAATTAAAAGCGAGATGCTTGTATATGGTATGCTAATGAGCTATTAGAGACCCAGCTTGCTTTAGTGACAAGATATGGGTTCCTATTCTACCCTTCACCTGGCTATGAATTTCCAGTTGACAGTTAATGATGATAAGATTGAAATTTATTATGCCACTTGCAAGGCAAGAACTTTGGGAGAGGGCAGAAAGGTCAGGCAATAGAATCCCTCAGAGGAAGCAAAAACAGAGCTAAAAAAAAAAGGAATCTGAGGCTTTGAGTTATGGGAAACCAAGACTGCAATGTCTCCACATCACAGAACACATGGCAGAAAGCAGTCAAGTAATAGGAAACTCATTTGTATTTCCAGTGGGCCCAGTGATGGATGATGAGCATATTGGAAGTGAACTATTGATCAGCTAATACCTGTATGTATGCTATCTGTCCACATTTGAGTATATCAGTTCACAAGTCCCCCAGGACAGTGAAAAAAAGGCTGGCATTTTATGTAAAGGTGAGGTGAGAGGCAAGCACAGAAATGTATAATAGGAAAGAAACAAGACACTAGGAAAGTTGGAAAATAGAAAGAATAAGTATATATAATTACTTTTGTCTGATTGTAAGAAAAGAAGCAAGAAGATAACAGCTCTCATGTTAACAACAACGACAACTCACACTTACCAGGTGTCTCTTCCCTGGGAAGCAAGTACTTGCCAAGTACTTTACATACCTTATCTGACAGACAGCCCATCCTAGACAGGTGTATAGTAAGATCAATGCAGGGCTCTGAAGCAAGATTTCTCAAAGCAGACACAAAACATCTGTAAAACATCAGGAAGAGTAGACTCCCACTATATACACTGCGGTACAGTTTAAGGCATGTGCTGCATCTTTGAGAGTCCATGAACCCTGTGTTCAGAATACAACAGTGCTCATTTAAATGGAAGGTTAACAATATAAGTGAATTTTGAGGGAAGCCCTTCCTTTTTTTAATGGAGGTCAGAGAAGGAGAAATGGGTTTCATGAGTTGATGTTGCCACCACAATGTAACTTAGATGTATTACTTAACCTATACTAAGGGATACATTTTGAAGCAAGAGAATTAGCATAGAAAAAAATTTTATTTTTCTGCCCCCACAATGTGTTTGCACAATGTTTCCCGAGGTGCTTTTGCTGGTGTTTCCCTTAAGTCAGAAAGGAAGGGCTACTCCCTTTCCTCTTACATCTTATTATAACTGAAGGAAGAGAAGTAGGAGTAGAATTCATAGAGAAGTCTCTACTTGCAAAGGGGAACAGACACTAATGCCCATTCCTATTACCCGAGGAACCCTATACCTTGGCAGAGACACTGTCACTAGAACAACAACTCCCTTAGTGAACCAGCTGCTCATTAGGTTAGGAACCTCTGTGTTTCAGCCATAACCTGCCTTTCAATAATAAAAACACAATCTCCATCTGTGTTCTACCCAGTATTTATTCTTCCCTCTCCCTACATAAGAGAGTATCTGTATTATCGGCAATGAGCCCAGCTAAAAACCTCTATTTTATAGTCTCCCTGTAGATGGAGTGGCCCATGAGATGTAAATTCAAGTCATTGGAGAGAGACTCCAGGGACATTCTCAGAAGAAATGCAGTGTACAGAGTTTCAAAACCTTCCCTGAACTGTGGAAGCTACATATTAAAGATGCCTAAGTCAAACAATAAGTCGAGTGTCGTGCTGATGTAATTTCACTCTTGGGCATCTCTTCTAGACTATTTTACATGAAAGAAAATTAAAAGCCTTCATTTGTTTAAGCCACTTTATTGGGGTTTTCTGTCATATATGCAACCAACTCAAACCTTAACTAATACATCCTTTTTCTAATTTTCTTTTACTACTCCTAGACTAATAAGAATGAGCATTTCAAACTTTCCTTTGTGGTAGATAAGACACAACCACGATGACTTTTTCCACTTGTTTATGAAGGAAACTCCATTTGGTAAGCAGAGTAGTCACATCAGCTATGAATGTCTCTCTTGTCTGGCTAACCAAACTCCTTTTCCTTGCCATAACCCAAAGGTCAGATGTAAATCCATATTTAATCCTTTATCTAAGGCATGGTGTGACTTTCTTTTTTTAAAGAGAATGTGAGAGAGAAGGATGGGGGGAGGGCCCAGAGCAGTCTCTATAGTTGTACATCATTAGTTGTGACATGGTTTCATCTAACACAGGTGGACATGGGGCTGTGTGGGGTGGAAACTGAACCGGGGGCCTCCTGCATGGAAGGCGAGAACATTCTTTGTCAAGCCATCCCGGTGATTATCAGTTGCACCCCAGTTCAGCATATGGGGTTGCAAGGGCCAGGGCGGGGATTCAATCCCCATACCCTGTGGTTGCAAGGCAAGTGCTCAACCTGCTGAGCTATTCTGGCTTCCTCTCTTCTTTTCTTCTTGGCTAAATCTGAGGAACTCTCAGGGATAGATGGGGTTTTAAAGAGCCAAAAGGGAGGACCACGAGCTTCTTTATATGCTGCTGTTGCCTCATGGAAGCCTGGAGGCTCATGGTATTCCTTGAACATCCTTATAGCCCAGCAATTTGTGGGGGCAGCAGAAAGAAGCATTGCTGTTCTTGACAAGTGTAGAATCCCTCCATTTTCAGTTTGACCTTATGATTTTGCGTATTTCAGAATTTCTAAAGTTCTTTTATTTCTTCTCTTTCCTTTTTATATTTTCTTTCATTTTTGTTTTGTTTCTTTTAGACTTTCAACTTATAATTTTAGAAACTGTTGCATATTTAAAGAAATATTCTGCTTTTGAGGGAAAGACAGGGTTGGTAAGATGAAAAAAAATAAAATTCTGTGGTATAAAGAAAAGGAAGTAACTTTTCTTGGGGTTTGAAAAGGAAATCAAATGAAAGTCTTATCAGATGGAAGATTCTCTATAACATCAGGTTATTCAGCAGGCCAGACAGCCATGCTGTCCCCTAATAGTCGCTGTTAGTCATGCTGTCCCTGTTAATGTAGCCACTTGAAGTCACTATTTCCTGGGTAAGGCCTAGGCTCTCCCATTGGATGGTCCTGACAGCTAAGAAAGCTGTTATGTTTAGTATGGCTCTACTCTTTCCCTAATCACCATCACCTCTGTCTAGCCCCAGCCATACACTAAGCATAAGGGTTTTAAAAGCATTTCTCAATTAAGCCTAAAAGGTAAAGCGATAAAGGGACAAGAAAAAAATTATAATAATGAGTGGATATACATTTCAACTTTGCACATACGAGCTGTGTAAAAATAAGCAAAAATAATCTCTGTAACCTTGTTTCCTCATTTATACAATGTGAATTGTCACTTTTCATTAAATATTCAATGATATATGCAACACACATATTACATACTCTACCCCTTTACAACTCTCATTTGAATTTCTGGCATCCTATTTACAATGCTCAACAAATTGCTGAAAAATATTTACTGACACACAATGCTCAGTTAATACATGCTAAAGTTTAAATAATCCATACTAAATGAACGAATGAATCTATGTCCTAATGGCAGTGCTCTGAGTCTTAGCTAAATTTTATTTGTGCAATGCCATTCTATATTCAAGCTAACATTGAACTAATTCCAGTATGCAGCAACCTCATCAATAAGGTAACCAGGTAATTTATCATCCGAACCAGGACACTTCTGAGAATGAATTGGAGCACTAATAATAATTACTACAGGACAATTTGCATGAACCTTTTTTTCTTCTTAAAAAGCACATAGTTCTTTGCTTGATTTTCAGTCAGGATTAGAGATGAATTTGTAATTACGAAAGTATGCACAGGTTTGATTCTCTCAATGTTCAAGCCAAGAGGACTGTCAAAACACTGTACACACATGCTTTACTCTTTGCAATAAATTGCTTCCTGAACAACTGTGTTTATTGGACTTTTAATAAGTGAAAGTACATATACATTACCGTGGGGATACTCTATTTAAAGATTATCAGTACTGAGCCATTTTTAATGCAATAAAATCTAAAATTTGAATAATCAACTCATCTACCATAAACTTTGATATCCAATTTATTTGCTTATAAATTAAATTTTGTTTTATTTAATTTTATATTGAGTTTTCCAAAGCAAGACACACCTGTAGGCCAGAGTTGTGTATGGCACATATCCTAATAATACTTGACTAGTCAGTCACCGAGGACCCCTTCATAATAGTAATACAAGACCTTTCATGTGATGAAAATTGGTCACCTTAATGAGGGTGAGAGACGGAAATGGTAGATAATGGTCACTGAGCAATGTGAAAGTGTAATTTCCCTTCAAATTAGCACCCCATTTCTCCAGGTGGCCACAAAATTAACATCCTTCTGCTCCACGTCACTCAAGCAAAGTTGTCTGTAATTGAGGTTTTCAGGTGAGATAGACCCCAAAGCTTCTTTATTGCATTTGAAATCTAGATCATGATTGTCTTAGCAGTTGAGTTTGTCAGAATGACTTCGGTAACACCAGAGATGGGTCTGGTGCCGTCAATAGCAGCCTTGAGTCTTCACAGCCAGCAAGGACTAATCATAAAATGAAACATTGGTTAAGTTGCTCTCAATTAGTGCCAAGATAATGTATTCCTGGAAGCAGCTGGGCACTGTAATTGCTGGACCCAGGCTAACTCTGACTTAGTGAGGGAGCTTTAATGTTTAACATATGTTGAAGGGTTACAAAAAAACCTTTCAGTTGTGACTGTTATGAGGGCTCCCGTTTATTCTGTTTGAGCTGTGAACACAGAATGTCACTGTACAGAAGATGTTAAGGCCCAACTCTTCTATATTCATTCAAACAACTGACTTGAATAGTTAAATATAATAAGCAGTAACAATACCATAACTTAAAGTCAGGAACATTTTAATTGCCATCCAGGATGTGTTAGTTACTAGTTCTGAGAATGTGATAAAGCTGATTTGCTTCTCAAGATCTCAATTACTTCACATGTAAAATTATAGGATTGGACCATAATGTCATATATATCCCTATCATAACTAACATTTTGGGATTCCTTGAAGCCTTAAATAGATAGAAACCCAAGAGTCACAAAATAATATAATGATGTTCCATGGTTCCACTGCAAAGAGTTGATGGCCAAGAGAAGTAAATCAAGGCTTAAGCCAATAAAAAACAATATGGTATGAAATAGCTTATTTTTAGTATGTAAGCATAAGATATCATGAGATTAATATCATAACAAGTTTTTCAGTTTAACAATTATGCTGTAATCCATACCTTAACTGTACCATTTATCTTATAAAAGGGGAGACTCAGAGGAGTTAAATATCTGTCCAACCTTGAAATACTCTAGATTTGCTTTCTGTTTCATAGTTTTGATTCCTTCAGGTGAAAAATAACAAAACTGGATTATGTTAGAAAACAGCTGGAGCTAGGTGTTCTAAGATTATTGCATTGGCACATTCTACTTTACTAACAGTAGGAAACAACTAGAAATATTTTTATTTAAATCTCCCACTTTATGCCATAGAAATATAATCTACCTTGTAAATAGAAAAAAAATGTAACTTGCTAAGGAATAACGAGCCAAATTGCAGTTAGTCTAAAGGAGAAGCTAAACTTTTATTACTGTTTTGTGGGAGGAACAGTAATTCAATGATATACAAACTGATTCATGTGCTTCTTCCTACTACAGAGGAGGACAGCTAGAAATCAAGGAGAGAATAAGAAAGTACAGTGGATTATTTTTCTATATATTCTAACTGAATTGAGTATGGGGGAAAATAAAGCATGGCTGAAATATAATTGTGAAAATAAAATAAAATTAAATTAAATTAAATTAAAAATAAAATAAAAAGCACTGATGAAAAGGAGATTGGATATTTAAAAGGCAAACAGAATGAAAGAGGAAATGGATGTAAAGATGAGAGGCGTTATTGAAGCTCTCTTTCTTTCTTTGCTGTTGACATCAATGAGCACTTATTCATGCATATGTCATGAATTACAGAACTACAAATAAACATGCACATAATAAAAATGAATGTAGGAACCATATATGTGTTTATAACCTTTCTGTCTAGTAATGCATTTGTGCATGGGCAGAGTCTTATCATGAGTCCTGTTATATCATAGAATTGAAGCCACTAATTATTTGGAGAAAAGCAAAAATAACACTAGCAAACAAAAACTCAAACCTACAACTCCAAGACCTTGAATTGGCATTCTTTGACTGGAAAAGATAAGTCCCACTGTTTCACAGAAAGACCACCTAGAATAGTCTTATTGCACTCACTGAATGATTATTCCCAAGCTAACAGTTTAATGGCGACAGAGGTAGCAGTTCCCTATTCTGCCTCAAATTTGTCATATGATAGCCCACTGGTTAAAGAAGAGATACATTTTGTTGATGAAGAATTAACTTAATTTGTCTTGGCTATATATTTGGAAACAAAGTCCTTGAGCTCAATGAAATTTCATGATTTTATTGGTCATGATGTTTTCTTGTTTTTGCTTCATTTTCATTCAAAGACAATAAGAGTAACTATTCATCTCCTGGCTAATTTGTTATTTTCTGCATGAACATGTCCTGCCAGATGCAGGACACATACAAATAATCTCATCTCTATGTATAGAAATCCATTCTACAGAGATAGAAAAAGAGTGTATTAAAATAAAAAATAAAAAATCCAGATATTTTGATTTGCTATTTGATTAAAAATTCTTAGCTATAATAAACTAACTGTTTTTTCTTAAGATTTATTTTATTGCTTTTGACAGAGAGACAGACAGTGAGAAGTGGGAGGGTCCAGAGCAGTCTCTCTAGTTGTATGTCATCTGTTTTCAACATGTTTTCATTCCATACAGGTGGGCAGGGGTTGTGCAGGGCCGGAACAGGGCTGGGAATCTACCACATAAGAGGTATGCACAGTGAGGTGGGAGCCAACTTGGGGGATGATAACTGAACTGGGGGCCTCCAGCATGGAAAGCACACTCCAGTTCAGCCGATGGGTCCACACGGGCTGGGGCTGGGACTCAATCCTTGGGCTGTAAGGTGAGCACTTACCGGTAACCCACTGAGCCATCCCGGTTTCCCCTAAACTAACTTCTTTATTGTTGAATTTTTCTACTTTTTTTCATGAAAGCAGCCTTTTAAGTATAAATAACCTCTCAGAATCAGGTAAATTATTTCTAGGGCTTTATGACACGCTAATATGCTCCCTTGAATTTCCTGAGTCCTTCTGATGTTAATAAATTCTGTCATTCATTGTTTGAACACTACTTAGAATTGTTCGCTGTTCCCCAAAAGGTCAACAAAGCACTTAATAAACTCAGAAAGAGATAAGTAGGACAGAAGATCTTATCTGTATATCAAATGTGACTTCAAGTGTGACCTGCTATACCAGCCAAACTGCTGTCCCTATCAATCCTATCACCATCTCACCCTACCCTTGCCTAACAAACACAACTCTGCATAAGGACTCTCAGGATTTCCCATTCTCACACTGGCTTCTAAATTGATTTGCCATGTAACCTCTGACCAGTCAGAAACAGAAACTGAACTCTGTCTTAATATAAAAAGAAAACTGAGAGGAGTAGAATATTCATGTAAAATGCATTTAAGGTCAGATAGTGGGCACCCTTGTATATAAAACAAAAAATAGAAAAATTAGATTCAAAAGTTCCTGGATTTGTACAATAGTTCCAGTTCCAGATTGAAATGAATTACTAATGTCTTCAATAAATCTATTTCACAATGTGGAATTATTACCTTCTAATTTTGAATTACATATATGTATAATGTGTTATCTTTTTGTCTCTGTTTCTATCTTTCCCTCTTCTGTGTGTGTGTGTGTGTACATTTTTCTCTGTCTGTCCAAATGAACCTGGATGATAACCTATCAGGGGTTTGTAAAAACGGTTTGACCACTGGGCTAGAAGAGTAGCCGCAGATGATCACTAAAATTCCTTCCAAATTTAAGATTCTCCTCTAGCTCCTAACTGTTTTATTTATTTATTTTTAAATCCACTTCCTCTGTTTTCTCATTAAAATTCATGTCTTTATTATAAAGCACCTAAGAAGAGTCTTCTAGCCTGCTCTGTCTCACATTCAGTCTACTATTTTCTAAATTTCCATTTTTCCTTCTGACTATCTTTAAACTCCCTTTCAAGAGTTTCCATACTTAGTTCATGTGTTAAAATTCGGAAGACATGTAGTTTGTATTGGAAAATGATTAGCATTGTATAGCTTGTACTTCTGCTGTTTCTTTATTGTCTTGCTGCTTTTGTTACTAGGATTTAGCTAATAGAAGACAAAATAAATGTCAGGAGCTGTTAAAAACTGGAAATATAAAGGAAACAATATTTGTATAACTGATGTTTCTCTATGAACTAAAAGCTACCTGACTGAAATCTATAACCTTGTTGATTTGTCTGCCTTTTAGACATTTTCATTGTTGTTGTTGTTTTTAATGCTTAAAATACTGATTCACGTGAAGTAACCATTCTCAATCTATGTGTTATAATTCCAATAATTAATTCAAAACACACATACTGAGCACTTACTAGATGCTGAATGAATAGGTTTTCTTCATCTCTCAAGCTACTTAAAACCATGTCCTATATGAGGTTCAAAACTCAGAAGCAGCAAAACAAAAGAATTTGTCACTAGTGTTGAAAAATAAGTTTTTGTTAGTTTGCTTGTTGGTTTTCTTGTTTGTTTTTACAATTTTACAATTAAAATATATTTTGTGAAAAAAGATAAAATTTATTTGCATGCTATAGTCTTTCTTTCCCCCAATATTAACAAATTAAATGTGCAAATTTCAGATAATTCATCAGGTACCAACATTTTATATATATATATGCTGGTACGACAATGACTAGATTTATTCTGGACAGCCCTAGTATATTTACATAATTGATAGTAAAACATCAAGTAGTAACATCTAAGACAATAGTATGTGAAAAGAATATGTGTTAACCACCTCAGTCATTTGTTTGTGTGTGTGTGTGGAAAAATTCAATATGTGTCTGACGGTGGGTGGCAGGGAGTCTCTTAGGTTAAAAAAAAAATGTTATTTATCTATTAAGTAAGGCTAAAATAGAAAAAGAATCACACAGAAAGTCATAAATTTCTTTTTCATTTTTTAGGCTTTAGATTAATGCATAAGTATTATCAAGGCAAAATAATAATCTTACCAGAATTTTGAAGAAGGAATTGTGCGTAAAGTTTCAAAATCTGCTTCTTAAGAGGACTAAAAAAACACTAGCAATAGAGATGTAGTCAACCCTTCCCCTTCACCTCCCCTATATTTACATCTTTTACTCCTACCTACATTCTCCCAATCTGGGACCCACATATCCATTAATTTTATTTCCATAATGGATAAACAAAAGAAAGTTATAATAAATGGTAGGGTCATTCTACACTTAACTGAATAAAACCAAATTGGGGAAAGGCAGAAGACTGAAATTATATAAACTTTTAAGTACTTAAACTACATTTAAGCACATGCATAAGGAGACAAAAGATACCTTGAAGACTATGGATTTTAAGGGCAACCAGACTAGGAAAGGGCTGTATTTTAATATTATAGCTAATTGATTTGATGACTTTAAGAAGCTTTTTCTTAGAATCATAAATGATGGATATCGCCAGGAAATATTTCTTTATATAAGTACTTTATACTAACTGCTTTACAGTTGAGAGAAAGTGGTGCAAAGGAAGCATTACCTATAACTAGAAAATGCAGTAGACTTTCCATTAATCGGAACTCAAGCAAAGTTGCTTGAGATTTTGCCAGTTGCTCAAGTTCTGGTTATAGGAGAGTCTACTTACATTTATCTGGAATCTACCAATCCCCATGCATGCTGGTTAACTGAGAGTATATTGTATTTAGATTAGAAATAAGGTATATGTATAGACCTGCTTCTTTTAGGTTATGATTCAATGAACCTCTTAAAGCCCTCAAAAAGAATTTTGAAATAAAATGAAAATGTCAAGTTCACACACGATTACTTAGGGACTACTTTAAGGATTAAGATGAAAATAA
>PVKE010036779.1:0-16218 GCA_004027555.1 Craseonycteris thonglongyai | reverse complement strand
TACTACATGCTAAAACTGGAGACAGACAGATCAAAATACAATAGTATTTAAAAGTATATTTTGTAATAATCAGAAATTAGTGAGGTTTCTTTTTTATAAGAGGGTGTGTAAATGGAAATAAAAAAGGGCAAAAGTTCTGCATCTCATGACTTCCTTTATGATGTGCAAAAAGAAAACAAGGCATATTTGGCTACTGTGGAAAAAAAAATACGCTGACAAAAAAATTTTAGGTTTCACTGACTTCACATAATTTAAGTCCAAAACAGATATATGCCATGGAGATTTAATTCACAGGAATAGGGTAAACTGCATGACACAGAAGGAGCATAATAGAGTGACTGATATAGCAAAGCCCTGGAAAAACATAAAAATTTATTTGAAAATAAATTATTTCCAAATATGTTTATGTTCAAAAACAGGACATGGTTTTGAAAAACAGAGATGATACATTCACACAACATATGAGTATATCAAAGAGATTAAAGCTAACATGGAAATTTTCAGTTCATTTAAAAATTATTGAGTACCTATTACATGCCAAGCATTTTAATAGGTTCTAGGTCATTGCCATTGATAAACAATGCAGTCAAGCCCTGTAGCTTAAAGGAAGACAGATTATTAAAAAGAACACTCAGTAAGTGCTCACAGTTATAATATGTTCCCTCTATCTATTGTGTAGAATATAAGGCAAAAAAACTTTTCTTATTTACAGCTGTATCTCTGGTGCCTACAGTAGTGTTTGGCAAGGTGATTACCGTAAGTTAATGCGTGAAGTGAATCTCAATGAGTGGTCTCTGGATCCAAGGGTTTAAACTCTAGTTTCAATGTAGCACCATAGCTTACAGCCCTCTTAATTTTTTTCCATATTATGTTTCTGTAGGAAGTCAACAGAATCTGTATTCCTAGCTGAGAAATCAAAGTTCTTAGATAGGGGAAGCCGGGATGGTTCAGTGGGTTAAGCACTCACTTTGCAGCACTGGGGACTGAGGATCGAATCCCAGCCCTGGCCCCAGCCTGTGCGGACCCATATGCTGAACTGGGGAGTTCCCCCAGTTCAGTTCTCTCTCTGTCTCTGTATCTCTCTCTCTCTCTCTCTCTCTCTCTCTCTCTCTCTCTGTCAAAAACAGTAAAATAAATAAATAAATAAATCAATCTCAAAGTTCTTAGATAAACCATATAGCTCCAAGTTGGAAATCACCCTCCAATGGTTTCTTACTGAAATGAAAATAAACTCTCAACTCCTTACCAAGGCTCCTCCATTATACCTCCTACCTCATCTCAACACTCATCTGACATTTTGTATGCTATATGTAGGCACACTGGCTTTCTTTCTGTTCCTCAAACATACCCCATGCATTTTCATTTTATGACAATTGCCTTTTTTTTTTTTCTCTGCCTGCGATGCTCCTCCCCCAGAACTTTTCATGGCTCAGTCTCATCATAAAGGTCTCAGATTGAATGTCACAACTCCAATGAGGCCTTCTCTGACCACCCTTTTAAAATGGCCACACATCAGTATTATTCCACTATGTCGTTTTGCTTTGCATTCTTCATAGCAGTCTTTATTATTTGAAATTTCCCCATTTTGTTGTCTCCTCCCACCCTCCACAACTAAACTGTTAGCTCTATAAAGAAAATTATACTGTTTATCATTAAAGAAGTGTTTTGTACAGAGCAAGTATATAATATTTGTTTACTGCATAAATGAATAAATTATCCAATGGTAAGCAGCCCTTCATTTAATTTGAGAGAAACTACAGACGCTGCAACCGGTCACAGAAAATTAAGGCAGTAGCTCTAATATTACAATGGATTCCATTTTTAGCAGTGTAGACCTAAACTCTAAGCCTACAATTGAGATCCATTCTGAAAAGGTATTTTTAAAAATCCATCAACTCTTATCCCTACCTCCCTACCACCCCCAACACATACACACTCCACTCCCCCCAAAAGTGCTTACTTTTAAAATGAAAAAATTTTGGTCTCACAAATGACTCAAAGGGCATCAAGCTATGGAGGGTAAAAACTTCCACCGTAATTTCACTCACTATTTTAAACTTCAAATAGCTTTTACTAATTGAGCATAAAATACCTCCCCTCATACTGGCCATAAAGTAAAATACAGCGTGAAGAATGTCATTGTGCAAGATCTATGAATTACTCTCTTATTTTTTTATAAAGTAAACCCTAGGCCGCACCAGTGACCAGATCACTGTAGGACAACCTTCACCCACATGAGAACAAAATGTAGAATTCTTCTCTACATGAGCAATGTGACCTGAGCCAACAGTATGGTGAACAAACAAAAAGTAAAGCACTCGAGACGCATCTACAAATTTAATGTCATAAAATTACAGGTGACCACAGCCCTGTAGAAGTATGATTCACATAAGCAGATCTTAGATTAATCAACTGTTCGTTTCATTTCCACAGAAAAGGTACAATTTAAATTAAAGAGGTGGCATCACACACTGGTGAAAAACATGGGTGTTGGAACCAGACACCCCTAGATTCATAACTCACCCTCTTACTATCCATGAGTTCTTGGGTCAATTTAGTATATGACTGTGAATCACAGTTTCCTCAAGTATAAAATACAGAGAGTAATTCTCACTTCTGTGGAGTCATGAGCTTAAAAGAGATAATGAATATGTTTAACATAATGCTTGACACATAGTGGAAGCTCAATAAATTTTTCCTATTATTAACCTGATTATTTATAAGATAAAATTAAAACATAAAGTTACATTGTAAAATGTAAAATTAACCCTTACATTGATATATTTTCAGTGACCTTTGAAATTTAGGTATCAGAAAACACAGGGTTTTTGCATTATATTCCCTTTTGTTAATATTTTAACTTCTAAAGCAACCACTTGCCTGCTCCATTTCTCAGCTTTTACATTTGCCCACATTATATGATGATTTCCCAATATTTATTTTGTGCAACAGTAAAATCAGACTTCATTTTATTTAAGGGCAGAGACTATAATTTCAATATTTCTCTCGTATTTGTGCAGTGCCCTCTCATATTTCAGGTCTCTCTTAGAAGTTTCTCATCTATTTATCAGAAATTTAAGTAATTTTTGTTGATGTCATCACTATTTAGAAAATCTGAGGTTTATGTAGGTTACATTCCAGTGTGTAAACTTATACTTGGAGAACGCCTACTCTACACCTTTACAAAGCAATCACTGTAGTAATAACACTTGCATACAGTATTGTTTGCATCTTGTCTCCAACCCTTTTTATGAATCTGGTGTAGTCCTAAAATGCCCAAGTCAGGCTATGCGCAATACATGACCAAGCAAGGCAAAACTTCTTTCCTACCTCACTAGGTTAGTCCTGTTTTATCTTTGAAAAACAGAATTCATCCCTTTTCTCTTGTAGAGAAAGAGTATTTCTGTTTTTGCAGAAATCTATGTTTTCTCACCCTTGAAGCTTGCATATGGAAAACCAACTAGAAGGTTGTTTTTTGTTTGTTTATTTAAAAAAGGGAGTCTATTAGTACGTTGCTTTTTTTTTTTTTTTAAATTCACAATCAGCTAGAGTTCCAGAGATCCAAATTATGTGTTAACTACCCTGGTTAATGAGAAAGGTAGTTAATCTTTGTAGTTTGGCCTAAGCCTGAATAGTGCGAAATCCATTTGACCTGTATCTTATAGTCATCAGTTGGCCACAAGTCTCAGACCTTTTTAATGATGAACTGCTCTGACTGGTAATCACCTTTGGGCCCCTGTTCCTTCTCTTTACAAATTATAAAGGAGCCTGCAGAAAACATCTCAGTGCTAGGTGCTCAGGTAACATGGTGAGGTTGCAAGAGTACAAAACAAACAGTATTCCTAAATACTGATGACCGGGAACTGTAGTGGAACCATCTGCAACCTTCACCCATTATCTGTGCATTAAGGGGAAAAAAAAGATGCAGGAGCAGCACACCGAGCTAAGAAGTAAATGTGGGTGTGTTTATGAGGGATGGGACTGCCGTGATCTGATTTCAGTTTAAAAGATCCTGGGCATAGAGTGAATTAGAGGAGGTGAACATTAAAGTGTTACAAATCGTAAGCTGGCTTGTATTCTAAGCAAGAAAGGACAATGAATTGGATAAAGAATGATGGTATTAAAGATTCACTCATTTAATTATTTATTGAGCAACTACTATATGTTAGGCCCTATTTTGGGTGTAGAGAAAAGAGTTGTAACTACAAATGACAAGATCTCTACTCTAATAAGGCTTATTTTCCAATTGGAGGGAGCTGAGGGGAAAAATGAATAAGTAAATAATAGACAAAATTAGTCAAGTTGCTGTAGGGCGATGTGATTCAGGGAGAGTTGGAGGGGACTTGGATTGTGAGATTAAGAAGGAAGCGTTCTCTAAAGCAGGGGTCCCCAACCCCTGCGGCCATAGACCTGTACGGGTCCTGGCCTGTTAGAAACTGGGTTACATAGCATGATGTGAGAGGTGGGGGGAGTGAGCAAAGCTTCATCTGTACTTACAGCTGCTCCCTATTGTTCACATTACTCCTCTGAGATCAGCAGCAGCATGAGATTCTCATAGGAACACTCACCCTATTGTGAACTGCTCACATGCACCCACCCCACACCCCCGACACGTGGAAAAATTGCCTTCCAGGAAACTGGCCTCTGGTGCCAAAAAGGCTGGAGACCAGTGCTCTACAGGGAGGACATCAAAACAAAGCCCTGGCTGATAAGAAAAGCAGCCACCAAATACACTAAGGAGGAACAAGCTTGATATATTCAAGAAAAAGAAAGTTGGTATAATTGGAGCAAAGTGGAAGATGGGAGCAGGAAAGTAGCTGAAGTCAGAGAAATAGGACTTTTTAAATTGGGTTAAAGTTTGGATGTTAAGTGAAAACTTTCATGAGAGGAAATGACCTGACTGGGATTCGGATAACAACAGGTCACTGCATCTCCTGAGCAGTTCATGGACGAGATATGTTAAGAAGTAACATAGTTCAGCACAGCTATGATGGACTCAGGGTAAGAGCAGCATAGATGGAGAGCAGATGCAAGTTTGCGCGATTATGAAGGTAATGTTCACAACCCTTACTGGTAAATTAAATGTGGAGTTGGAATAAAAAAACAAATTAAAAAAATAAAGTTGTGAGCTTGGGCTCTAGCAATGTGGTGTCATTTATGAGATTGAGAAACTCAGGTAAGAATAAGTTTGGAGACTAAAATATGCTAAAGATGTCAAGTTGGGCATGCCTGTTACAACAATCATGGAAATAATCCAACTGGAAGTTTGGGTTATGAGTCTGGAGTTTGGAAGAAGCTTAAAGAGAAGCTACCTGTGTGGCACTCATTAGGAAATTTGAGGGCTGTCTGGAAAGTATCCAGCCACATAATATAAAAAATAAAGACATTTATGGTTGCAGTATTTCCTGACAGCCCTTGGAGGTGGTATTTTAAGGCATAAAATTAGATGAGCATATAGACTAAAAGGGTCAAGGTTGTAGCTATCTGTGAGTAAGCAGAGAGCAGACTTCTGGAAGAGTGAGAAGGGAAATCCATGGGGTTGGAAGAAAACCAGAGTATGTCATGAGATTCAAGAGAAGGAAGAAGTTCAAAAATCAGAGAGGGGAGCACTCTGAGAAATGTGGCTGAGAATTCAAATAAGGTAAAAGAGAGGAAAGTGGATGAGTTCCAAGGTTTATGTTGGAGGAGTACTCAATGTCTGGATTTACTGATGGTTTGCATGTGGTATACAGATCAAGTACTTCTTTAACCCTTCCTCCATGTCATTCCAGGCCCCCTCTTACACCTCTGCCTCCCTTATACTTTTGGTTCACAATCTCACAAAAACAATCAACAAAAAATAACTATTCCAACTTGTTCTCCTTTCTATGCCTCTAATTCTTTCTTATACTGCACCCCGCCCCTACCCCCACACCCCCACACCTATTTTTACACTGTTGCCTGAGCTAACTTCTGAAAACAGAGGTTGGATTCTCCACTCAAAAACCTTCAGCAGCCTTCTTTTGTCTGGGCTAAAATTAAAATTCCTCCTTAATACTCAGCTTTAATGCATCAAATGGTCTCTGATTGCCCCTGCAGAATTATTCTTTCTTCTGCTATTTCCACAGCATATTGTGTGTACCTATACACAGAACTTTTTAAATTCTCAATGAGGTTTTTATATTTCTTTTTTCCCCATTACACTGAAAATACCTTGAGAGATATTACTAAAAATTCAAGCTGAAGCAACAACAAAACAAAACAAAACAAAACAAAACAAAACAACAATAGCACAAGCACCAGGTCAAAAATAAACATTAATATCTGAATGATTATTATATACCAGGCATAATACTTAGTACTTTAAATAGATTATGTAATATTTTTGACTCTTTGGGGTTAAGTACTAATATTATTCTAATTTTACAGACGAGGAACCTGTGGCAGAAAAAGAGGAGTCACGCGTCTAAGAACAAATGGCTATATCATGTATAAAGCATAAGTGCACAGAGCAAGATCTGAAGTTTATCTTCTTTCCAAGTTTACAGGGCTGTCCCCTTCATGAGGCACAGGCACATCCCTGGCCTGAGAACCAAAGGGCCTCCTTTCAGAAGAGCAACTCATTGAACTTCATGCTCATACCTTTTTGGTGAAGTGCTTCTTGGGCTTCCAAATCAATCAAAAGTTACTCCTTTCATCTGCATTCTAGAGAGTGTAAATGGGGAAGGTTCCCTTGAATTTGTGAAATTAGCCATGACCCACATACAACTTTAATTGAGGTCTACTTATGAGGACAGTTCATTTAATGACTAGAATCCAACCTACCTGTGTGCCCTGGGCATGGTGAAGTAGGCTTAAGCTGGCGGCCTGAAAACAGGGCACAAAAGAATAGCATCCACCAAGCCACTGGGCAACAGGAGAGAGAACTCCAAGAACACTTTCCTAAGGACCCCTTGACAAAGCATGTGGCCTGAGAAGCTGCTGGGTTTGGCTTCATGTCCGATGGCTGAATGAAAGGCGATTTCATTTCTAATTATGGGTGAGTTATTTTTGTCATATTCCCCTACAGGGTCACTGCGTCCAACCCTGCCCTTATTAATTTGGGAAACATTTTGGAAAATAGTTGAGATTAAGATTGATGGGTGCTATTTTAAACTATGCTCCAAAGAGAGAAACTGAAATACGTGTCAGTGCATCCTTTGGTAAGTTGACAGGCAGTGAGTTTTAGCAAAAGGAATTAAGCTCCTGGCCAAAATTAAGTCTTACAAAGCATAGCTTTATAATCATTTCTATGGCTGTGAAACCTGGTTCTGTCAGCGCAGGACATTTAGTTTCTAGAGAAATTTTATTTGAATGTCCTTGAATTAGAAAACCATTCAGTGAAGAGCTGCAATAGCTTGTCTGTTTTTATAAAAATATTTAGACTTGTCTTTTCCTGTCCTTGGTCTGAGTCATCATCATCTCATACCCACGTTACAAGTCTTTGAATTAGACTCTATGATGACCATTCCTAGATCGACCCTGTGATGCAAGCTGAGACCAATTATCTTTTGTAAAACAGCACTTGTACCACACCACTCACTATCCTCTGTTGCTTAAGGATCTTCAGTGTCCCCCTACTACTGTTCACTGAGTATATCCCATATACTCCAACTTGACATTAATTGGCCCCACCCTATATATTCAATCTGAAAATAAATCCTCTCAGTCCTGCTGATTTCAAATTGCTCGTCATCACAGACACACATATTTGGCTCTTCCTCCTCTCTGTTCTTTCTCAACCCATACTTTTTGTTTTTCAAAAATCACTTTCTTAATAAACCTCTTTCTGATAACTCCCTACCCCCCTTTACTTAGCTATCTATTAATTCAACACCTGTTTTCATCTGCAGTACAGAATATGTATTTCTAACAACCTTAACTAATTGCCTTACAATTGCACTCAATATTTTTTTCATGTACATGTATTGTCTTCTCAGTTAAATAATAAATTTCTCGAGGGAATGCATAGGGTTTTGTTGTGCTTATGTGATTCCCTACATCCTAACACAGCACTAGACAAGCAAAACAAAATTAACAAATATGTGTTGAAGGAAGTAAAAATATTTCTACATGGTAGAAAGTGCACCAGATTAAAAATTTGTAAAGCAGGTTCTGGTTCTGACTTCAACACTTATCAACTATGTGATAATGAGCAGATCACTTACCGGTAACTCCTCTAAGACCTAGTTTACAAATTTGTAAGTTAAGAATAATAATAGTGGGGAAGCCAGGATGGCTCAGTGGGTTAAATGCTCACTTTGCAGCCCAGGGACCGAGGATCAAATGTTGGCCCCGGCCCATGGGAACCCATATGCTGAACTGGGGAGTGCACCTAGTTTGGTTCTCACCAGGGTGAGACCCTGGCCCAGTTCCTGCCCTGTGCAGCCCCGCGCCCACCTGTGGAATGAAACTATGTGGAAAAACCCATGATGTGCAACTATGGAGACTGTTCTGGGCCTTCTACCTTCTCTCTGTCTCTGTATCTCTCTCTCTCTTTTTCAAAAACTAAAAGTAAATTAAAAGAAATAATAATAATAATAATAATAATAATAGTACCTGCCCTACCCATACATGATGTGAAAAAGAAAGAAAATAATACATGTGTTTCTTTTCAAAAGAAGATCTTACTAGATTTTAATGTATTTGCACATCCATTTGTGAAAACCAATGTTCCTCTATCCTGGAGATACTACTGAAATTGATTACTTAGTTGATACAGTGAACAAAAGTGAACAAATGGTGTAAAATAGCATGAAAACTGAATTACAATATGACCAAACAAAAGACTTGTAAACAACAATTCATGGAAGCTTTATTCATATTAGCCCCACACTGAAAATAAACCATATATGTATTAATAGGTTAATCAATACGCACATTGTGGCACTTTCATCCGATGAAGTACTACTTAGGAATAAAGAAGGACTGTGTTAAGAAGAATAGATCTCAATAGTGTAACGCCAAACAAAAGAAGCCAGACCCATGTTGTATGGTACATGTTGTATGCTTCCATTTAAATATAAAACTCAACTTTCATGTATCTTATCAGACAATCATGTCAGTGGCTGCCTGGTGCCAAGGGTGGGAGTGGAGATTGACTAGGATGTGGCACAAGAAAAACAAAAAAAAATCACAAAAAAATTCCTTTGGGGAATGACAGAAATGTTCTGTATCTTGACTGTTGTGGTGATACCATTAGTGTAAACATCTGTCAAACATCATGGTTATCTACTTTCAAAAGGTGTGTTTTATTGTATATACATTTTACTTTAATTATATTAAAATCTAGAAATTGCACTTGAAATGGATGTGTCACTTTAGTGAAGTTCCCATGGAGAAATAAAGATAGCTATGAATATTATATATGGCCTAATTTTACAAGTGGGAGAAAGAATGAACTACTGCTTCTTTCAAGGAGCACTGAGAATTTTAGCCAATAGGTTGCTACTTTGGCAGCGAAGAAAGCACAGTGAGATGGAATGTGTTCATGAACCTCTGAGGTCTAAGACATCTGCCAAAATGAGATGCATTACCTTCTACTTATTGATGAATTAACATCCCCCCACCTCCTTTTTTTTAGGATTAAGACAAGGTTAATATTTTTTGAAAACAGGAGTATCTACTTTAGGTCAGATTTTAATAGTCCACAAAATGACCAACCCCAACACCGCAGAATTTACATTGCCAGACTCTCAAAAAATCAGCAAAAGCTGATAACTGTACAGCTTCTCTACTCTTCAATTATCTCCTTTCAGAACCAGAACACACAAACACTTTTTTGCATTTAATTAAGTATTGCAATTCCAGATTATCTTTGATTAATGAAGAGCAATACAGCAGATAGCTAGAATTATGTGATTACTTCACAATTGATCTTTAATTATTCCATCTGATAATAATTTCACTAATTTTTCATAATGTTCTCATCTAGCTTCTTATAACTGAACTATAACAATTAATAATTTTTATTAATTTTCCTTGAAAATGATGTGATTTTAGATAGAACTCTTAACCTTCAAAAACAATTTTTTTAATTTTTAATTAAAGAATAAGCTGCCTATGACACGAGAAAAAGTGCATGATTTCTTCAGATACAGCAAGTCAAGTAAACACTCAACTATTTCCTGCTCCTTTTCAGTTTGGAAGTTCGGACCTGGGTGACTGGTAGTAAATTATTTGCCTTTTTTCTGTCTTCCTCTGCCTTTTTAATAGCTTGGATTTCAGTGTCAGACAGATGTTGGTTTTATGCCTCATTGACCCTTTGTATGTGACTTTGGCCAGTTTGCTTAACCTCTCTAAACTACGGCCGCAGGGTTAATAAGTTGGAAGTTTGAGCTTTCATTGGGAACTTGATGGTGTCTTAAGACAGAGATTTGGATGAGGCCACCTAGGGCAAGTGTGTAGAATTGAGAGAAGGGCCAGGTCAGAGCCTTTCACTGCCCCATTTCCAGTCAGGCAGAGCAGGGGGCTGCCAGGGAGACTCAGAAGGAGCAGACTGTGAAGCTGGAGGAAACCCAGAGGATGTCATGAAAGGCAAAAGAGAGAGGGCGATGAAGAAGCTTCCACTGTACTAAATATCCTCAACTTTCATCATTCCATTTAACCCTCAAAACAGCCTCTGAAGGACATATATCGCCATTCGCATGTTAAAAACGGAAGAAAAGAAAGCATACCAAGATCATCCAGCTAATAAGGGCAGAGCCAAAACTTCAACCTGAAGCTCTTCTTTACAAATCATGCTCATAAACACCATGCTAATGAAGTAATGCACCTGTAACACACATCCAGTGCCCCGTTATAGTATGTGTTCATTTAATGGAGCATGTCTATTGTTTATTTACTAGTTATAAACACACCCGGTCCTTCCTAGCTGCCAATGCTTGTTGTATAGATTGAGGCTGTGTGTGCAAAGTCCTGATGTGGTCTGAGCAAGGAGCAATAAGGTGATCCAACACGATTTGACTACAGGACCTAACCTTCTAGCAATTGGGATTTGGGGGTACTGCTTCAACTGCTGGAGGTCACACGAAGGGACACAGGGGAACTAATGACTACTGATGAACTCACACCTTTGTGCTGACAATTTCTTCCTAATTATATTTAGAGGGCATGACTTAAAGTTGTTGGAAAATAGATTAGCACTAATTAATGTTTAGAAACTCATGTATTGCTTCCAAACATATTTAAAGTAAAGTATTTAAAGTAAAAAAAAATTACCATTTATTAAGAATGCTCAGTGTGCTAGGTACTATGCTAGATAGTCAATGCACATTCCCTAAAATACAGCGAGATTGGCATTAGCAGTCCCAGGCTTTATATAAAAAAACCCTGAATTTCACAGAGTTTGAATAACTTCCTGAACGTTACACAACTGGGAAACGGCAAAACCAGGACTGAAACTTTGAAACTTACTCCAGCTTTAATTCTCCACAAATGTCCAGAATGGACTCTTTGTTTGAGGACTAATAGACAGGCTTATGGGGGATAGAAAGTTGTTTAGATAATTATATTTTCTCCAGTGTTTAATAAAATACTTCAGGAATTCAAATTTTAATATTGTCGATTGTTGGGAGAACTCTTCCTAAGATTGTTGCATGCCTTTCTGTCTACTTTAGTGCAAAACACTGGATATAGGTATACATTTTCTTGATGGAGTAAGGCATTCATTATAATCATTAGTCATGGGACTGTTTTAAAGGTGTGAGATCCAATAAGCTGCAGAGTTCAATGAATAAAATCTCTATATCAAGAAAGTATTTTCTTGAAAATAATCCTTTAGTGTTAGCTGATGCTAAGTCATTTGCATCTTTCTTAAAAAGGCAGAAAAGGGTATTCATGTGTTAGACTTCTGGAAAGACATAACACAGCCAAGTTTCTACAAGATGTAATTTATTAGGGAATCAAAGCTGAAAACATCAATCTCCCACCCAATTTCCTCCTCTAGCAAATAATCTTGTTTCTTCTATAACAACGCTATACCTAGAGGTCTTTCTGACTCACAGTGAATCCACTGGTGAGGATAGTGTCAAATCTGGCATCATTCAAGGGAGTTTTCAAGAGGGGATACTTTGGGAAGCTGGGATGGCTCAGCGGGTTAAGCACTCACTTTGTAGCTCTGGAGCCCAAGAATCAAATCCTGGGCCCGGTCCATGCGGACCCATATGCTGAACTGGGCTGTGCCCCCAGTTCAGTTCTTGCTGGGGCCCATGCGGGAGGCTCCTGGCCCAGTTCCTACCCTGTGCAGCCCTGTGCCCATCTGTGGCATGAGACTATATGGAAAACGAATGCTGTCAAATATGGAGACTGCTCTGGGCCCTCCCCTTTCTCTCTGTCTCTCTCTCTGTAAAAACAAAAAAACAAAAACAATAAAAAAATAAATCTTTCAAAGAGGGGGTACTTTGAAACCTGCATATTGTTTATAACCAGAAGTTGCTCACATGAAGCTAGAATGTATGCTAACAATTTTTTTTTAAAGGACTCTTGAATAGTGAAAGCAATTTAGGTATGAAAACATAATCTTTGACCTTTAAATTTACAACGGGCTTCAGCATTCTTTTGCTATTACAGTACCTCAATGTTCTGATTAAGATTCTGGTGCCACAGTCAGATCAAATGGATTGCAATATCAATACCCATAAAGGAGGCTTCAAGAAAAGTGCAGGACACTCTCTCTGCTCCCTCTACTTTGTGTGACAGCAGATTAGCTTTACTCTTCTCTGATCAGTCTGCCATTCTGAAAGGATCATTTATTAAATGCATTGAAAGATCAATGAATTGGCCAGAAAAGTATATTCTCACTTTGTTAAATACTTGGCATATTAGAAAGCTCAGGAATAATGACAATTCCCAATTACGTATCATTTTTATAAAAATCTAGAGTTTATGGAAAATTAACTGAAGCTCAGTTTGACTAGTGGAATACAAAATAGATGGGTTTAATCAGCTATTTAAAATGGTTCAAGTGTTAGTTTTGTTCAGAAGTCTTTGCTCTGAAATACCCATTAAACGGTTTGGTGGCTATGTGAGTTATTGGTTCATTTCTAACCAGTTGTACGTAGCTTTCTATCACATCTCACATAAAAGCACCAAAGTTAATGGGACTACAATGCTCACTGAAATAGTTATTTATACACATGCTTCATCCTCCTTTTCTCTCCCTAACTCCTTCCTTGCTACTTTCCATTCCTCCTCCTTTGTCTTCCTCATGTATTGAGAGTCAATTACCAGGTGTCATGCCTGGGTTTTTTCAAAGATAAAAACTAAAAGTAATTTCCTTAGAGTGATACTGTATGTTTTTCCTTCAAGTTTAAATTACTTGTATTTCAAGTAATTCAAATATGATATATTTTAACTACAGATCTTATACTCATATGTTAAAATTTGTATGTTTTACCATAAAAAAGCTTAGTTTTTCCATTGCAGTAGAATGACTAACTTTATATCATTCCCAAATAGACCTTCCCAATATCTGTCCTGACTGGTAAGGTATGGGATTAGGTGAAAATGATGACTCATAATCTCAGCGGCTAAGGCAGAATGGCAAGACTTGGCTGTCCCTTCACTAAGTGCCCCAGGGCCTGGCCCCACTGTAGAACTGTCCAATGATAGACGTGTCTTTAATATGTCACTTGGATGCCTCAGGGGTATGGCAATATAAGTAGCTTCTTAAACAACTGCCATCCTTTCTGTTTCCTTGTAGCTAGCATTCATCTCTATGCTTCAGAGTGGCCAGCTCCTTTGTGTCTCCGTAGCTGCTTCGGTTCTCTATAGCTTCTCTTTTCCATTCTTTAGCCTTCTCCATTCTTGTTTTTTTCCTCACTTGTTCCACGATACTCAGTTTTCTGAATGAGTAACTTCATTTTACAACAGCTAAAGGGTGATCCCATATTTTCCTTTTAGTCACGTAAGCAATCACATTTTATTTCTAACAACTGGATATTTGGACCTCTTACTTGCCAAGTTGGGAAGCAGTACCATACATAGATGAAGACCTCTGGCTAAGGAATCAGATGCAATCCTGACTTCATTTCGAGTTGGATGACCTAGGGTGAGTTGCTGTATGTCTCTAAGACTTGTTTTTTTTTATCTTAGAAATGGGAATAGCAATAAAAGCACTCATTTCATAAGGTTGCTGAGCCAATTAAATGAAATAATACACACTAAAGCATTTAGACCAGTGACTGTGATGTGGGAAGCCCTCAGTCAATCTCAACTATTTTTTAAAGTTTATTACTGTATGCTGCTCAAAATTTCTCCTCTCTCTCTCTCTCTCTCTCATGTGTGTGTGTGTGTGTGTGTGTGTGTGTATTTGTGGGTTTTGATTTTCAAACAATGACTGATGCCAGATATTCTGAGTGTCTCTTTTAAGTTTCACAATGATTTTTGACTAGTTTTTAATGTGTAAATGCCCTTGAAGAACAATTAGTGTTCTCTCTCTCTCTCTCTCTCTCTCTCTCTCTCTCTCTCTCTCTGCCTATTGACCATTCTAGATCAGCAAATGTCACCTTGTTACTACAAGTTAGAAAGGACACATGTATCTATAAAGATAAGCGGGTTGATTAATAGAAAAAAGATGCATTTAGTTTAATGCATAGAAGCACAGTGAACTTAAAAGTGTTTTCCCATGCCATAAAATGTTTCATCTGCCATTTATTTATGCTGGGGAATTTGATCACAACTTATACTTAGTGCCGATGAATGCTAATGAAAAATATGCAATCCTTTATAAGTGCTAAAAATGAACTAAAGGCAAAGACATATCAAGAAAAGAAAGCAGCATGGGGGTAATTCTGTTAAGAGTAGCTTAAAAGCCTGCATTGTACTACTGCCACGGCAGAAGGGGGAGGCTGCTGCCAAACACACGGCTGAAATGAAAATTGTTTAAACTACAAAAAGCACGACAGCTCCATGTGAATATCTTAAAATCCCAAGGTCACTAACAAAGGAGAACCAGGTGGTGAAACACTGAAGAGGCAAAAATTATATCCATATCTTAATTCCAGCTACCTTCCCAGAAGATAGATACTTTAGCATTTTCAAAAACAGACATTTTCTTATGCATCTGGATTAATGCAAAATTACAGGAAATGGAAGGTTAAGAATGCTTTCTTGGTTAGTATAGCTTTTTCTAGCTTGATTGTGTCTCTGGTGCTTTGCATCAGAATACTTCATATCCCAAGATCCTTAGAAAGTGAATACTACAAAATCATACTTCACAGGACTGGGTGCAGTCCGGCCTGCTTTCAAGATGTTCCCCATGGGGGAAGCTGGGATGGCTCAGCCGGTTAAGCTTTCACTTTGCAGCCCTGGGGTTTAAGGATCGAATCTTTGCCCTGACCCGTACAGACCCATATGCTGAACTGGGGTGTGCTTCCTATGTGGGAGGCCCTCACCCCAGTTCCTGCCCTGTGCAGCCCCCACCCAACTATGTGGAATGAAACTATGTAAAAATCTGATGATGTTAACTATGGAAACTGCTCTGGGTCCTCCCCTTTCTCTCTGTCTCTCTGTCCCTGTCTCTCTCTCTGTCTCTCTGTCAAAACAATAAAATAGATCTAAAAAAAAAACTAAAAATAAAGGTGTTCCCCATATGTTTCTAAAGAGCACCTCTTTTGAGAGTCACTAGTCTATCACAACAGTTTTACAAATGATGTAAATAAAGGCCTAGAAAATTGGGGGCAAAGGTCATTAAAATGCTTTGCCCATCTGCATATTACACAGGGAGCCAAAATGAGGCTGTGATTAAGAGCCTGAGTGCAAATCCCACTGCCACTAATTGCTCCCTTTGTTTGATTGGGAAAGTGAAACATTTACTGCCTTAGTTTCCCCATCTGAGTAGATGTTACATTACTTAGCTCGTAACATTATGACAATTAGCTGAGTAGAGACATGTAAAATGCAAAAAGTAAAGCCTGACAAAGAGACATCACTCAATGAACAATAGCTGAGTTTATTAAATGGCAATCCTTTGCTGAGGTTTCACATGTTATATTGCTTACTTCGCACGTCAATCCCAAGTAAGGAAACCCATGTTATTCCTGTCAGAAAGGTTAAATAACCTACCAGAGTCCACCCACCAGTGAGCAATTATGTAGCCATTCAAACCCATTTCTGCATAACTCTAAGAAAACAATTCCATGTCACACCAGCCAATTATGTCCTTGATCCCATGGAAAATGCAATTGGTTTAAATATTTT
>PVKE010036778.1:0-16229 GCA_004027555.1 Craseonycteris thonglongyai | reverse complement strand
TGATCTCAGGAAGAACTTCAACAAAGGGAAAGAAAACATGAAAATGGAAATAGAAAACATAAAAATGAACCAGTCGGAAATAATACAGTAACTGAAATGAAGAATACATTAGAGGTAATCAACAGCAGATTAGATGAAGCATAGGATTGAATCAGCAATTTAGAAGATAACACAGCAGAAAAAAAAACCACCCAATCAGAACAGTACAAAAAAAAAAAAAGAATTAAAAAAAATAGTAAAATGAGGATAGTTTGAGGGTCCTCTGAGACAGGGTCAAGCATACCAATATTTGCATAAGAGAGATACCAGAAGGAGAAGAAAGAAAGTAGAGGATTGAAAAACTATTTGAAGAAAGAGTGGTGGAAAACTTCCCTATCAGGCAAAAAAAAAATATTCAAGCCCAGGAAGCACAGGGAGTCCCAAAAAAGATGAACCAAAACAGGTTCACACCAAGATGCATTATAATTAAAATGCCAAAGGTTAAAGACAAAAAGATAATTACAAAAGCAGCAACAAAAGAGCAGTTAATTACTCACAAGGGAGTTCCCATATGACTGTCAGCTAATTTCTTAACAGAAACTTTGCAGTCCAGCAAAGATTGGCAGGAAATATTCAAAGTGATGAAAAACAGGACCTACAACCAAGATTAGTCTATCCAGCAAAGTTATCATTTAGAGTCAAAGGACAGATAAAGTCCTTCCCAGAAAAGAAAACTCTGAAAAAGTTCACCAACATCAAGCCAGAATTTGTTTTTATTTCTGAGAGAAGGTGAGAGAGAGAGAGAACAGGGGAGAGCCCAGAGAAGTCTCCATAGTTGTACATCATTTGTACATAGTTGTGACATAGTTTCATTCCACACAGGTGGATGTGGGGCCACACAGGGTGGAAACCAAACCAGGGACCTCTCACACGGGAAGCAAGAACCTTCACCATGGAGCCATCCCAGTGGTCACCAGTTGCACCACAGTTCAGCATATGGGTTTGCATGGGCCAGGGCTGAGAATTGAACCCTGGACTTTATGATAGTGAGGCAAGCGCTCAACCACTGAGCTATCCTGGCATCCCAACACCAAGTCAGAATTACAAGGCATCTTAGAGGGATGTCTTTAGGATGAAAAGAAAAAGAAAAGATTAAAAATGTGAATAATAAAATAGCAATAACTACATATCTATGAAAAACTACTATTTTTTTCTTTTTTCTTTTTTTTTTTCTTTTTTTATTTTATTAATTTTGAGAGAAGATGAGAGCCAGAGAGAATTGGGGAGGGCCCAGAGCAGTCTCCATAGCTGTACATCATTAGTTGTGGCATAGTTTTATTCTACATAGGTGGATGTGGGGCTGCACGGATCAGTAACCTAACTGAGCGCCTCCCACGTGTGAGGTTAGAAGCTTTGCTGCCATCCTGGTGGTTACCAGTTGTGCTGCATATGGGTTTGTACAGCCCAGGGCCAGGATTAGATCCCCAGACCTTGCAGCTGCAAGGCAAGCACTCAACCTGCTGAACTATCCCTGCAGCCCCTATCAAAAATTACTTTCAATGTAAATGGATTAAATTCTTCAGTCAATAGATAGGGTGGCTTACCTGATAATAAAAAAAAGACCCTTACCTATGCTGCCTTCAAGAGAACCACTTCAGATGAAAAGACATGCAAAGATTGAAAATAAAGGGTTGGGAAAACAATATTCCATGAAAATAGAAATTTTAAAAATTTTAAAAACTTGAATAACAATACTCATATCACACAAAATAGATTTTAAAACAAAAGCTATCACAAGAGACAAGAAAGCATCCAATGGCGCCATTTTAGGGTATTTGTCTGAAGAAACCCAAAATGCTACTTTGTGGGGAGGTGTGCATCCATGTGTATGCTCATTGCCACATTGTTTATAATAGTCAACATGTGGAGGCAGCCTGGCTGTTGGTCAATGGATGAGTAGATAAAGAGTAAGGGACACACACACACACACACACACACACACACACACACACACACACACACACTGGAATATTGTTTGGACATGAAAAGAAATGGGTTTTTGTCATCTGTGGCAGTATGGATGGACCTGAAAAGTATTGAGCTGAGTGGAACATGTGAAACGAAGAAAGACAGATACAAGGCGATTTCACTTATATGTGGAATCTAAAGAACGAAATAAATAAAACAGAGAAAAACTCATAGATACCAAGAACATTTTGATGATTTGCAGGTGTAAGGAAGTTTGGTGGGGGAGGTGGTGAAAAAGGCAGAAGGGCAAAAATTGGTTATTATAAAGTAGTTCTGGGAATGTAGGATATAGAATAAGAAATACGGTCAATAATATTGTTATTACTATGTATGGTGTCAGATGGGTACCAGATTTATCAGGGTAATAGATGAAAGGGGGTTTGGGGAGCAGGGTGAAGGGATTAAGAAATACAAAATGGTAGTTACAAAATAGTCATGGAGATATAAAGCATAGGAAATATAGTTAATAATATGGTAATATCTATGCATAGTGCCAGGTGGGTACTAGACTAGTCAGGGGATCACTTCTTAAATCTTATATGACACTTAATACATGTCTATGCACTATATTTTGCACTTGAACCTAATATAAAGTAATATTGATTGTCACTTATAATTGTAATTAAAATAATAGTCATGGGGATTTAAAGTACAACATAGAAAAAAAATAGTTAATATTGTAATAACTATGTCCAGTGTCAGATGGGTAATAGACTTATTGGGGTTACCACTTTGTGAGGTATATAAATAACTAATCACTGTGTTGTTTTGTACACCTTAAACTAATAAAATCAAATAAATAAATTGTAAACAACACACCTTCATACATATTATTGATCCCATTTTTATTGTTCTGTTTTCCATCCACTTAACACTTTGTATCATACAATCTTATTTATTTATTTGTTGTCTGTTATTTCCCTGGTAGAGCAGACATTCTTGTTTGTTTCATTAACTGTGCCTGAAACAATGTCTGGCACATAGTGGGTGTTCAGTAGATATTTGTTAAGGTTCTGTGAAATGAATATATTCAAATTTAGAAATTTACCACATTAAATCAGTAAATAAAATCCATGATAATTGGCAGAAAAACAAAGCCATTGCCTTGGAAATAGTTATATTTGTACAACTCTTTAATATCTCAAACACATCTATACATAAATATACATATGTAAATATAGATCTGATGTAGAAATACATAAAGATACACACAGGTGTTAATTGTTAGTCGGAACAGTGGCCTACTTCCTGTTCGTTGCTAAGCAAACTCACTCTAGAAGAGATAGCAAATTGAAATCTATGTCTGATAAAATATATCATGTCTTCTCACAAAGTAAATTCACAAGAAGATTAATTTAGATTGGGTCTGCAGGAGTAATTAACTGGAATTGGCACCAGTGTAGTCAGGAATGACGTAAAGAAATCAAACTGTCAGCAAAGTCTATAAACTTTAAATCACATCATGCCTACCACAAAATGTTTCAGATACCTATAAATCACAGTGAGTAAGACCAGAATAAATCATTGAACTCTTTTGAACTAAAAGCAATTTATTTGACTTTGCAAGTGATACAGAATGTTGCCTTCAGTTTTATATACTTTTATATAGCACATTGAGCAATAGGAATAAATATGGCTTAAAGATATGTTATATTGGAGTGAATCAAATATTTCTGTTCTTATGTAATTAAATAAAAAGAGGCTACGTTAGAATTGTGTTCAGCAATAAGCACAAAAAACTAATAGTGGCTTAGACATACAGCAATTTATTTGTCTCGGGAACAAGAGGCCTGGAGGTAGACAATCCATAGTTTAAAAAGTAGCTCAATTAAGCCTTTAGAGAATGATCTTTGCATCTTCTCCCCTCCAAATCACTAGCAAATATATTTTTATCTTCATGCTTGTTATTTGATGGTTGCAAAATGGCTGTTATACCCCTAATCTCACATCCACATTCCACACATAAAGAATGGAGAAGAGAAAAGGAGGAAGGAACTAGTGGTTCCTGTACCAGAACATAGGCTTTCTCCAAATCCCTGGCTGATTTCCACAGCTCATTGGTCAGAACCACACCACATGGCCACCTCAGCTGGAAGAAGATACTTTTTTTTTAGGTAGTGCATTGCCAATATAAATAAAATTGAATTCTGTTAGTAAGGAAGAAGGTGGACTATAAAAGTACTGTCTGGAAAAAATCCAGCCATTGTCAATATAATGAGAATGGTTACATGGCCCAATGTTTTCTGGACAGCCTTCACATATTCAATGAGCAACTAGGAACAGAGGTGTTGATAAAGGCAGTATAGAAAAGAACAAGAACTTCTTAGAGAATAGAGCTTTCAGAAATAAGTGAATTTAGGGGCAGATGGGAAAAACTGAATCATCACAGGAAAGAGAAAAAGGACCAAGATATGAAAGGGAAAATAAGAATATTGTTAAAAGAGCTATTCATGTTTTTGCAACATCATGAGGCTTGTAAAAAAAAAATTTTATTGTTAAATTTATTTGGGTGACATTGGTTGGCAACACAGTTTCCAGGTGTACAATTCTGCATTACATCATCTATGCATTGCATTACATGAACACATAATGTAAAATGTTTTGACACATTTCTAAATTACCTTTTAATGTGAGAAAGTTAGTTACGTTATCTTTCCATATCATGGCCATCTGATAACTGACCAACATTCCTTTTCAACAAGAGCATTGATAAATACAAATACAGAAAATATATTGTTGGTTCCTGGTGCAGATCGCTGGGCCAAAGAAAGGAAGAAGGTAATGAATGTCCAATTCTATACAAACACTAGATACTGTAACTATTCTGTAACTGAGACAACTGAGATAACATCATAGACATCAAAAAATGAATCACAGCCCAGCCAGCTGATATGTGTCCTTAAATAAATATTTCATTTTCATGAGGGAAAAATTTCCCTCTGTGAATGCAGTTTATATAATAACAATATCTTTGGAGTTATACAAGATGATTTTTAGAGCAACTGTTTTTCAAAATGTGATCCATACAATAAATTGCCTGACCTGAACTAAACCAGAAATTGGCTAAGCTTGTGTCTCCCAAGACTAGTGATAAAATGAAACTTCCTTTTAATTTTTAGCTTGATGTGTTTGGGCAAGCATACCCAATGTGTATCACTGTTGTTACCATACATTAATTAAAGATCATTTTGACAGTTAAAATTCTGAAGTCTCATGTAAACCTAAAAATATTTTCAAGACTAAAAAGGAGAAATTTACTTAAACTTTCATGTAAAACTGTCTTGGGTTAATGTAAACTTGAAAAAAAAATGGATAATGTACTATTTGCAGAATTATTTGAAATAAAATTAAAAAAAAAAAATTCTTTAAGAGGTACAACATATTTCTAATTTCAGTATTATATATCAACTGAAATAAATTAGCTATATCCATTTAATACCATAATTGAACAGTTTTCTCATTTGGAAGAAAATATGCTTTATCTTCTTTATATCTTTATTTATTTTATTGGCAACACAAATGATTTCAATAAACAAAAAGTTTAAAAACAAACTGTTGTTCCTTTCTATTCCCTTGGCATAATTACTAGTTGTGGAAAATATTGCGTTTATTTATTTATGTATTTTTAAATATTTATTTATTTATTTTTGACAGAGAGAGAGAGAGAGAGAGAGAGAGAGAGAGAGATACAGAGAGAGAGAACTCCCCAGTTCAGTACATGGGTTTGCAGCGGCCGGGGCCGGGATTCGATCCTCGGTCCCTGGTGCTACAAAGTGAGCGCTTAACCCACTGAGCCATCCTGGCTTCTCCTGTATTTATTTATGAGAAAACAATCTGAATTTCTCTTATCTTCAATGTAGTTGATATTAAAATGTTACTTTACACACTAAAATGGTAAATAATAAAGTATTAAGATAATTAGGTAATAATTTCTTCAAGTGCTATCACAAGAATTTTATATGTGGAAAGTATAGCAATTAATAAATAAATGCCATGGAACATATTTTTATTCAATAATAGCATGAAAGCTATTATAAGATCCAAACTTAATATTCTTTAGAGTATACAGAAAAGGATATGCAAATTGTGTTATAATAACATTTTATACTGTGAAGGACGTCTTTTAGAAATTTTAAACATGACTTGGAAAGCTTAAAAGGCGAAAGAGAATTCTCAATCTCCTATAATAGAAAATTTTGGGATAATAAAATAAATTTGTATTTGATTTTGGAATTTCCTTGTGCACGTATAATGTATTAAGATTGTTTTCTGGTAATAAGTATTGAAATTGTGGAAGCCGGGATGGCTCAGTGGGTTAGACGCTCAGTGGGTTAGGCGCTCGCTTTGAAGCCCCTGGGACCCAGGATCAAATCCTGGCCCTGGCCCCGGCCTCCGCGGACCCATATGCTGAACTGGGGAGTGCCCCCAGTTCAGTTCTCACCGGGTCGAGACCCCGGCCCAGTTCCTGCCCTGTGCAGCCCCACCCACCTGTGGAATGAAACTATGTGGAAAAACCAATGATGTGCAACTATGGAGGCTGTTCTGGGCCCTCCCCCTTTTCTCTGTCTCTGACTGTACCTCTCTCTGTCAAAAACAATAAATAAATCTTTAAAATAATAATAATAAGTATTGAAATTGAACTATGAAGCTTCATTGTATGGCTTGCAAAGAGCTTGGAAATTTTATAAACCTATCAGATAGACTTGGAAACCACAAGTAGGCTACCTATTGTAGTAAAGAGCCTGACTCCAGTTTTGATGTTGCTGACAGCTTGCAGATCTTACCGTTTTCCCATCTGCCCCAAATGGGGGCAAGCTGAGAAAGTTTGGGTGTGTACAACTTTGGCACTGGCAAGACATTCAAACCCCAACAAGGCCTGGCCCACATGTGCTGGAACCTTCACCCCAATCTAATCCCCTAATCTTCATAAAGTAATTTATTTATGAGAAATAATAACAGCAGGGTTAGTCTCCTTTCCTTGCTCTCCCAAACCATTTTTGGATCAGTTTGAGAGATTACCCTGCTCTCCCCAGAAATTTCAGTAAAACTCATTATGTGAATAATAAATCTTGCATTTGATTGTGGTGTGTGTGTACGATTATCAAATCTTGACATCCAAACTAAACTTTGGGTGGAGGTTTCATCTTGATACTGTGGGATAACCAAGATATCTATTTACCCAGATTAACCTGATCTAAAAATATAGCAAACTACTTAAGAAAGGACAGTAAAATTTCATAATGACAATTCATACCTCACAGTGGTGAATCTAACTGTACTATAAAGGCTCAATCTTTATAAGATTGGGCCTCCTGTGCTAATTATGAAGCCGCAAGAAACATTTATTGAGTAAGCACTACTTAAATAATTGTTCTAAATGCTGGGATTAGGAGTATAGGCAAGAAAATAAAAGGTGTACAGAATACACTTCCTGTCCTCAAAGAGGAAGCCTAATAGGGACACAACTCTAATTCAGTGAATATTGTTCAATGCAATGAAGTACTACAGACATGATTGCTTCTGCCTGACATAGATGCGAAGGTAGAATTTGAGTTCGCCATTCACAGAGTCACAGATTTCTATAGATGGGAGGGACAAGGTGGACTGGAATGGAAGAGACAAAAAAAATTCTTGATGTGTTCAGGAAACCGGGAACATGCCAGAAGGAAAAGTGGTGGGGAGAGAGAGTAAAAACAATTACCTTTTAGAAATATAATTCCTGTTTCAGCATATAAGATACATTAGAAGCAGAGAACAAGAGGAAGAATGACCCATAAGGAGCCACTTTTAATAATCCAAGTGGGAGAAGAAGGCTTAAAATAGAATAAAAACAAAAATGAGAAACTGAGAAACACATCTGAGTTGGTAGAACTTGGTAAATGGAATTTTGGGGTTTGGGCTGTGTAAGAAATGCCTCTAGCTTGCTAAATGGCATGCATCTGATATTTATAGAACAAAAAAGGATATGGTGGAATTAAATGTGACCTTTCTGGTTAATTCAGCTCCAAAATCTAAGAACAACATAATATGATAGCTACCAAGTATCCCAACATCTTTAACATAAAGTACTAAACTGTTAATAGATCATGCTAAAAGATTTGAAAGTAGGTGCATGCTGAAAGATTATAAAGCTGGTTTTGACAGCATTATCCATCCCATCATATCCCTTGAGGCTATACAAGGGAATATAAATCCATTGATAAACTGCACTGTAATAAGAATTCTTTTGAAGAAAGTTGTACTCATGCTGTAGGAAACAATCCCCCAATCCCTGCCAGCCCCACCACACAGGGAGAGAAGGGAAGGGAAAGGGAAAGTTTTGTCTTATCGTATTTCCTGTCCCTAGCATAAGAGGACTTCAAGAGATCTACTTGGAGGACTTTATATGTATCCCCTGGAGTCTGAGGGACATGAGAACTGCACTTCAATCAACTGAAGGCAGTAAGATGTTGGCTAGCCAGATGATCTGATAGCAAAGAGATGCTCTGTTAGGTTGGTATGCACTTTAAGGATTTGCAGGGGGGAAAGAATAAGTTTCCCAAAAGCTCACCGTGGACTCAGTTTCATCTTGAGATGTCTCATTTCTCACAAGAACTTATAGTGAGATCTTCAGAGCATTTTATTTTAGGAACGCTCTACCCGTGATAACACCAGTCTTTCTTTAGCCACTTCGACCAGACTGTTTTGGCGACCCACCCGCTTTCCTTTTATTTATTTATTATTATTATTATTATTATTATTATTATTATTATTATTATTATTTTATTTATTTATTTTTGTCTTCTCTTGATCAAATCTACGCGGGAGAAGTACATTCAGGTGCACTAGTAGTAACGCAAAACCCTGGAATCCACGAGATAACTCTGTGCTTACGAAACAACCCACGACCGATAGGCGAAGAAACTAAGTATGACCTTTTAGGCACCCGTAGATCGGATTGTTCGGTTCAGGATCCGGAAGTGACCATTCCTTGCGACTTTTCATTCCCGGAATGCAAACTCTTGCGGCTCCCCCACGGTAGTCAGTAAACCATTCGAACTTAGAGCATGGAGGCAGCACGCCCCCCTCCGACGGCGGGGAAGTTCGTAGTGGTCGGCGGTGGCATCGCGGGTGTCACCTGTGCGGAGCAGGTAGGGCGGACGCGCTGGCGGCTCCGCTTCTTCCTCGGAGGCTGTGCAGTTCGAGGTTCCCTCCCGCCCCCTTCTCTTGTCCTTCTAGGTCCCTCTTTAGACGCTTTCTTTTCTCCTGCTCCCCTTCTTGCTCCCAGATATTAGACACTGCGTGGTGGCTCTGATATGATGGCCTTAGTACCCCACAAGCTTCACCTCGGGGGCATGGGGGGTGAGGGTAGGGGTGGGGGGTTGCGGGCAAGTTAAATGAGAACTCTAAGCCGACAGAACCAGGATGTGGTCCTAGTAATGCCAGAGCGGACAAGAGGGCTTGTAACTAGTAAGTCCTTGGTCAGAAAATTCAGCCCCCTTCTAAATTCGATTATTGAATTCAGCTTCCAGATAGGTGCCAAGTCCGTAGTGCATTGTAACCCTTACATAGGTTTCCTATACTTTGAAGTCTCAGGCTGGAACAGATTTCATCTCTAATATTGTTTGGTAAAACAGCCAGCAAGGAATTAAATGCAGCTAGGGAATACTTTTCTTTAAAAAAAAAAAGAAAAAAGGGAAAAAAAAGATTTATTTTATTGTTTTTGACAGACAGACAAAGACAGAGAGAGACAGAGAGAAGGGGCAGGGCCCAGAGTAGTCTCCGTAGTTGTACGTCATCAGTTTTTTCAACAAGGTTTTGTTCCACACAGGTGGGCGGGGGCCTCGCAGGGCGGAAACTGAACTGGGGGCTCTCGCATGGGAAGCACACCCCAGTTCAACATATGAGTTCCCACAGGCCAGGGCCGGGATCCAATCTTTGGTCCCTGGGGCTGCAAGACGAGTGCTTAACCTACTGAACCATTTCCCTCCCCCCACCCCCAACCCCGCTTCCCTGACTTCTGATTATAGTGAATAACCAGAATAAATACACACGTACATACTTATATTCCAAAAAAGGGGCCAAATTATTTTGTTATAAACATGAGCAATCACTGAAGTCATAAGAAATAGTGCAAGAAATTCAAGTTTGTTTTTTTAAGTTTTAATCTTTGGATGTGTATTTTCCATTTATTCATCAATGATCCAGGCACTGTATTAAGGCTGATTAGTCAAATCTGATTTTAGGAAGTCACAGCCTAGTGGAAGACACATGTAAATACATCATTTCATCATTGTGTTTACTATATTAGGGCTGCTTGTGGAGTTGGTAGGAAGTGAATTAGGGAAGCGGTGTCCTTTTTCAAAGGATATTCTTTGTCTCAGTGTAGAAAAATGAGTATAAGTTACCACATAGACAATAAAAGAGACATTTCAAAGGGAGGCAACAGTAGAATTTCAGGTGGAAAAGCATGGCACCCTCTGGGAGCAGCAAAGCAGATGGTGCTTGGGGGAGGTAACCAGAGATGAAGCCAGGAAAGTTGGCAGAAACCAGATCATAAGGGATTTTATAGGGTATGCTAAGAATTTAGCAAGAACTTATAAATGGTCAGATGATTTTGAGCAGCGGAGTACTGTGATCAAATGAACATTCTTGAAAGATGATTAGTTATAATGTGTGGGGCAGGAGCAGTTGGTTTTTATGTGACTGGAAGGGCAATTTAAAGGTGATTTTTGTAGTATAAAGAAGTTTTGAAGGCCTGGCCTAGCAATGGAAACAAAGCAGGGAGAAAATTACAGAATATCCAAAGGAAAGGATGGGGAGAGTGATAATATTGTAGAAAATTTAAATAAGGTGATATTAAAAAGAATCTATGGATTTTAAGATTAATCAGTCATGATCAGTTTTAATAGTATAGTAGGGACAGAAATAGAGGTTGGTAGAGTAGCAGAACTGCAGCATGAGTTAGGGAAATACTTTCAAGACATTTAAAGTAAGAAAAAGAGAGGTTTGTAGCTAGAGGAAAAGGATGAAACAATGACAAGTTCCACCACTAAATTTTGTTAAGGCTAATATTAAAATGCCTTGGTCTTCCAGCAATACACATGGACCAGCAAAAGTAATGCCCCTTTTTTATGCACTGGTAAACAAAAAAAGGCATTACTTCTGTCGGGCGCTGTATACTGATTGCTCATTTGGAAGAGGCAGAATAAGTGTGCCAAAGCACTTAGAAAAAGCCAGGCTAAGATTCTAAATGTTTATTATTGAGGGTTTGCTGTAATTTTGTCCTACTGAAGGCAAATGAAAACATTTTACAATAAATAGAAGTTGGTTTAACTTCATTAGGAAGATAGTTTCTTATTCTCTGCATGACTTTTAACTGGCATATAAAATAGTGTAAGTAAATAAGGAATACCTCTTTATGTCACTTGTTCATATCTTTGTTAGTGGTTAGTGTAAATGTATTATTTGTTTTAATCAATATGTGCGTTGAACACTACTCATCACTATTACCCCATAAACATGAACAAGACCCAGGGTAATGGAGACCTTTAGATGAGGAACAGTGAGTCTGTAGTTTCTTAGGCTAATAACTTTATTAAAATTACACAAGTCCTATCTTACCCTCATGCCATATACACTAATATCTAAGGTCATATTTTTTTCCTGCTTTTTTTGAATAAGTTGGCGATTAACTTTCCATCAGAAGATATTCTCCTGATAACAGCTTCTCCTGTTATTAAAGCAGTTACAAATTTCAAGCAGGTAAGAACCTTTGTATAACATTTTTAATATTATTTTTTAAAAGTTGCAATAATTTGCATAATGGATAGTGTTAACTATAGTATTTTAATTGCTTAAAACTGCAAATTGGGAAGCAGGGATGGCTCAATGGGTTAAGCTCTCACTTTGCAGCGCTGGGGACCAGGGATCAAATCCTGGCCCCGGCCCATGCAGACCCATATGCTAAACTGGGGAGTTCCCCCATTTCAGTTCTCTCTCTGTCTCTGTATCTCTTTTTCTCTCTGTGTCAAAAAGCCATACAAAATAAAAAAAACTGCAAATGTTCTTTTGATACTCACTTCAAAATCATAGCTCAGCATTTAGCATTATTCAGATTGAATACCAAAAGCACCCAGAATGATATTGAAGTGAATTTCTGGTCTTCTTTTTTCCTCCCACTCCAAATTACTTTTCAGAAAATTTAAAATAAGATTATTTTGGGGAAAGATGCTATAAAATCTAAATATGAATACAAATAAATATGTATATCCTCATTATAATATATGTGTATAGTGTTATGTGTATATGTTGACAAATCAGAAGTGTTTCTGAGACAAATTTACACTTGCAGATAATTAATGTTTTCGATGTGTGATAATTATCTCAGAATACTTTGTAGTTTCATAAATTTGTATTACACATTTTATAATTATAATAGGAGTCTAAGATCATTTGAGTCATAGTATTATATCATGGAATAATGGTCTGCAAACATTTTTGATCATGTACCTCACCTGTTAAAATGTTTTGAGCTCGTATTCTAATAAATGTGTATTTATAAATTATATACCTGTGCTACAGTGGCTATATTACTTATAATATATACTTATAGTATAATGCTTGTACAAAAAATAAATGAACAAACAGATGAAAAACAAGTCTTCTCTTCCCACATTTCAGTGATGACTGCTATCACAGTCTTTGATTTTATACAAGTATTTCCTTATAATTCCTGATATAGATTACAACTTTGTTTTGCATTTTCAGATTTATTATTTATTCATATAAAGGTTAATAGACTTGATGTCAAGGATTAAAAACCACCTTCCACCCCCATCACCCACAGACATACCTTTCCAATCTTAAAGTATATTTTATAAAAGTTATTTTAAATATTGTTTCCTATGGAAGAGATCAATATACAGTTAATCTACTTCATTATCATATGTAAACCCCTAAGGTTTATATAAGCCTGTAAGACTAAGGGTAAGTTAGTTCCACATGTTGTTCCTTTGTAATCTCCTAGGGACATCTAAGATATCTTTGTACTTAGATACAGCCAAAAGAGTTACAAAATTGGAAGAACCAGAGAATAAATATGATAATCATTAAAAGAAAAAAGCACATATTTAATTATAAGAGAAAGATATATGTCTGGGTCTTATAAATTTCTTTCCAGAAGACTTAATTTGATGTAATGATCCCATCATTGTAAGACTTGGAGTTCACTTTTTGCCAATTTTGTAAGTTTTGTACAATAGAAAAAAAATAACTTGGGTTCTAGGCCTCTGTTATTTACTGGCTATGTAGCCTTGATAAGTGTCTGTACCTGTTAAATTTGCTTCCAATGTAATATTTTTTGTTAGACATATCTGGATATAACTAGTTCTGTGTAGTTACATGGTATCTTCACTCCATCCTTGGCCTTGCACACACACAGATGCCTAGATTTTTCTCCCAGTGTACATAAAAACAGAAGACTGTTCAAACATTTGATTTGAACAGAGTGCTTTTATTGAATTCTTAATAGCAGAAAAAGTTCCTCCAATTAAAATTCACAGATGAATGCAAGCCATTTATGATGATCAGTGTATTGATGTGAGTACAGGAAGATGCTGGCTGGGTAAGATGGTTCAAAGATAGAGAAGTGGTGACAAACCATGAAATGGAAGGTCTAGGACTGTAAGTGATCAGCTTCATTAAGATCAGGTTGAAAAAATGACTCGCAGAAATTGTCACATCAAACAAAAAGAAATTGCTGGCAAATTAGGAATTTCTAAGGAGAGAGTGGGATACATTATTAGTGTTCTTGGATTCTGCAAATTTTTTGCCAGGTAGGTACTGCCATCTGTCTGATTAAATGAAAGCTTAAAGAATTCACATTTCAGAGGAACTCCTGGAACATTTTGGAAAGAGGTTGAGCACTTCTAAAGAGCAATACAGGGAGTGCCAGGGATAGCTCAGCAGGTTGAGCACTTGCCTTGCAATCACAAGGTTCGGGGATCGAATCCCAGCCCTAGCCCATGCAAGTCCATATGTTGAACTGCCAACACAACTGCAGTTGCCGGAATGGTTCAGCAGTGAAGGTTCTAACCTCCCATGCAAGAGACCCCCAGTTTGGTCCCCACCCTGCGTTGCCCCACATCCACTTGTATGGAATGAAACCATGTCACAAATAATGATATACAACTATGGAGATTGTTCTGGGCCCTTCTCTCTCTCTCTCACACGCACTCACTCACTAACTCACTCACTCACTCTCCTCTCAAACAAAATAAATCTTTAAAATAAATAAATGAATGAATGAAGATCAGTACAGGTAATGAAACTTGGGTCTATCATTATGACCCCAAGAATGAAAGGCAGTCTACAGAATACTTGCATAAGGGATGACCTCAGCCAAAAATTTCAAAACTCAGGCCTCATTTTGACCGTTTTTTGGTCTGAAAACTATTCCATTTCCAAGTTTATCAGTCCACCTTTGTATTAAGATAATATACTTCTTGAAGTAGGTCCTTGAATAACACTGTTTTGTTCAATGTCATTTTGTTATAAAGTTAATGAGATGCCATAGTAACTTAACTCTTATTTATATCAATTAGCCTATGGTGAAAATGGTTTTGTTATACATCTTTCACTTACTATACTAATATATGTAAAAGTGCATTGAAATAACAAACATGCAAATGTTGGTTGGTCTTGGTATTTTGAAGTCAGAAATTGTATCCTTTTTATTATTTATTGAGCATGTATATTCTCTATCAATCAGTGTGCTAGGCACCCAGGATACAAACACTAAAAGTATAAAACATACACCAAAAAGTCACCTGAGGTGAGAAATGATGGAAAATAGAGCACAAATTAATGGACTCATCTTGGAAAGTTGGGAGTGGGTTAGAAGGGTAGATGATAGCAGGGCAATTTATAGATAATTTAGAAAGAAGTGATAACAGTCCTTAGTAGCCAGCTGCTTTAAGCATAGAAGTAAGGTGACTTGCTAAGAATAAAGAGGATGAAATAAGATTGGGGACCATTAGAATGGTAAAGTTTGAAAAAGTCACGGAGGATCAGAATATGTTACTATTAATAAGATGTTATTAGTCTTTCTCACTATATTGACCTTTGCACTTACGGTAGAAAAGCAATGGTGGCTAAACTGTACTGGTAGTCATTGTAGTCTTCACTGCCACACCATCAGTTTAAAAAAATAACCAATAAAATATGTTAATTTTATTAAATCTTAAAGTGCATATCTGACTAATATTTTGTGTGATGAATTGGGATGTATGCATAAAGCACTTATGCATACATGAGTGCAGTGTTGTATCAAGGAAAAGCAGTTGTGCAGTTGCTGAGTAGCTGAACAACTGACAGATGGTGGTCATTCACATTTGGAAAATGAATGAAGTAGCCTTTCACTTCAAGGAAAACAACTGACAGTATTTGTTGCCAATATGACAAAATTAGAGCTCTAAAGCAAAAATTGGGAATTTTGGAAAACTCATTCTTCACTGTGAGCCTCACAGTACCTCAAGACTTTTCTGAAGAGACTGTTGGTGATACTAATGAATGTGATTTTTTTATATTGTATTGCTATGAAGTGTGGAATTATTTGGAAGATCTCCATAATAACCAATATTGCCCAGCTGAGCGGTGTGTGATGTTCCAAGATCTATTCAAAGTGCAGGATAGACCTGTGGATTTCACAGGGAATGTGCATAAAGAATTCTTTGATATGGTTTCAAATTCTACACTGGACCTAATCTTTTAAGAAACCATAACTTAGTGTGGCATCAGAGAAGAATATAGTTATATGAAAGAGGTATACTTTTGTTTAAGGCCAAAGCAAAATATTGCAATAGTTTGAATGCAGACACAAAAATTACAGCTCTCTACTATTAGGCTAGATATTAAGAGGTTTTTTTTTTAAGTGTAAAGCAATGCCATTCTCAGTTAGTTTTGTTTTAGAAAATGTTTTCCATTGAGTATATCTATTTTAATGTGTATTGGCTTTATTATTGTTACTTTTTTTTTTTTTGACAGAGAGAGAGAGAGAGAGAGAGATACAGAGACAGAGAGAGAACTGAACTGGGGGAGTTCCCAGTTCAGCATACGGTTCCGCACGGGCCCGGGGCTGGGATTCAATCCCTGGTCCCCGGCGCTGCAAAGTGAGCGCTTAACGAGCCATCCCGGCTTCCCCTATTATTGTTACTTTTAAGTAAATTGAGAAACATTTACAC
>PVKE010036777.1:0-16221 GCA_004027555.1 Craseonycteris thonglongyai | reverse complement strand
ATCGAATCCCGGCCCTGGCCCATGCGGACCCATATGCTGAACTGGGGAGTGCCCCCAGTTCAGTTCTCTCTCTATCTTTGTCTCTGTATCTCTCTGTCAAATAAATAAATAAATTAATTAATTAATTAAATAAAAGTTCTGATCAGGCAATTTACCAAGAAGATAAACGGCAAAGAAACACATGAAAAGATGCTCAACATCATTAGTCTTTAAGTAAATGCAAATTAAGACCACAATGAGATACCATTACTCACCTATTAGAATGGCTAAAATAAAAAAAAATATTACCACCAGGGAGTGCTGGAGAGAATGCATGCAGAGACTCTGGAACTCTCCTAACACAGAAAAATTAAACTGGTGCAACCACTCTGGAATATTTAAAAGTTAAACATACATTTACCATATGACCTAACAATCCCACTTGTAGGTATTTATTCTAGAGAAATAAAAACTTAGTCACATAAATAATTGTACATGTATGTTTATAGCAGTGTTATCCATAATCTCCAAAAACTGTAAATGAACCAAATATCCTTCAATGGGTGAATGGATAAATAAACTCTATGGTACATTCATACAATGGAACTCCACTCTGCAATGAAAAGGAATGAACTGATACAACACCATGAATGAATCTCAAATAGGCTAAGTGAAAGAAGCCAGTCTCAAAACATATACAGTATGATTCCATTTACATGATATTCCACAAAAGGCACAATAGATGGACAAGGAAATAATTGTGAAAATGTATTTAAAATTAATAAAATTTTTAAAAATAAGCTGACAGCAGAATGTAGCTACTAAAGGGTAAATTAAATACAAACTGGGAAATCAAACACAGCAAAAGACAACAGACTTCATGAGAAAGAATTAATAGCAAAAGGTTTTCATAATTAAACAGTACTCATACTGATGAATCACACTTAGACAAAATTTCAGATTATAGTTAAATTATATAACAAAATGTATATAAAGCAAAATTTCATAACATAAAAGATGAGAAAAATCCTAAAAGCTGCTAGCTATAACTTCAAAGTAAGAATCAGATTATCAGACTTCCCAGTAATGAAGGAATAACTTCAAAGTATAGAGGAAAAATAACTTCAAACCAAAATTTCTATAGCTATAGATAATTCAAAAGTATGGGGATAGAAGAGAGAGGGAAACTAATGACATTTTTAGACTATTAAGCAATTATTCAACCAGTAAATCCTGTTGACTTCACTTCTAAAAGTATATTCCAAATTCTATAACTACTATCCAATTGCAAAAACTCTTAAGTAGCTTGTCATCTGCTTCTACTTTTGTCCCCTGAGAGTGAATTATCCACAGAGCAGTCAGAGTGATCTATTTAAGACATTTATATCATCGCTCTGTTCAAACCCTCCCTTCACACTCAATAAAATCCAACCTCCTGAGGACAGCCTATATGACCTGGTCCCTCACTACTTCACCAATATCATCTCATCTCCTGCCTCTCCCAGCTATGTTCACTACACATCTGCCACACTCTGTCGTCCTGCCATTCCTTGAGCATACCATGCTCACATCTAGCTCAGAACCTTGACACATTCTTCTTCCACATCTTCCCAGGATTCAGTCTAACCCTTCATTTGGTTCTCTATTTAAATGTCACCTCCTCAGAATGCCTTCCTAGCTCAGAAGAAACATCACACATAAGTGCACACACATAAGCCACACACGCAGTCTTTCTTAAACACCACTGTATCAACAGAATGTATTCAATAAAGGTGAATGCATACACAAGGAAAAAGAGCAAAAACAAATAACCTAAAGTATTTCTGTGGAGTCATAGGATTGGGAGGATACTTTTAATTATCTTCCTTATATTTTCTCACATTTTTAAAACTGTCTACCCAAAGTGTATATTAATTTTATAAATATTGTCATTGAATTTACTCATTTATTCTAGTTAAAAAATATTTTTATATTACCATGATCCTTGGTTCTACAAAAAATAGTTCATTAATAAAATCCTCATGTACATCAGACAAAAATCCCCACTCCAAGTTTCATAAACTTTTGAATTGTCTTTTACCAAACATTTAGAACTGCTCAATACCACAAATAATTCCTCTTCCTTTGTCTCTACATTTGTTCTTCATCTTTGGTATGTATATTATTTCACTTCTAGCTCTTTAGGCACACTTCAACTTCCCTATCTGCTTGCCAACCAAATTTCCAGGCTCTTTATTGATTATAAAATATTTGAAAAAATCCACCTGCTGTTTCTTAGACTAAATTGTCCTATCCTATGTCTCAAAGGTAGATGCATAGAATCTGGACTATTAAAGAGAAACCAGCAGTGGCAATTATTTTTTGTTTAGTGAACCTACCATAAAAGATTACCGGTAAAATGTGAAATATCTAACAATGTCAACTACAAATTTCTACTTTAATGCTCCCAAAATATTGCTGTTTAAGTATAACTAAACTCAATCAGTAACTCAATGAATAATTAAATTCCTAAGCACTTACTATATGCCAAACACCATAGGCCCTAAGAATGGGACAGAAAAAATAGTTCAACTAAGGTAGCCTTAGAGAGAACATAAAAAAAATGAGACAAATGACTATACAAGATAATTGGATTTTGATAAGAGCTATTAAGAAAGTAAGGACACCATGACATCAAATAACAGGGAAGACTTCATGAAATAGGTTGGTTAAGGAAGGCCTCTCTGAGGAAGTGACCTTTGAGATAGGTAGGAGCCTGCCATGTGAAAATGGAATGAAACAGGTAGAAAAAACAAAATAATGAGATCCAGAGGGCTACGTTGTATACTGTTACTCAAAGGAGGCCAATACCATTGGATTCTTTTATTTTTTAAGATTTATTTTATTGTTTTTGACAGAGAGAGACAGAGAGAAGGGGGAGGGCCCAGAGCAGTCTCCATAGTTGTTTTCAACATGGTTTTGTTCCACACACGTGGGCAGGGGTGGGGAATAGGGTGCTTACTCAGGACAGGAACCAGGCCACGGGCCCCCTGCATGGGAGGCACACCCCCACAAGCTGATGGCCGAACCAGGGACCTCCCACATGGGAAGCACACCCCAGTTCAGCATATGGGTCCGCATGGGCCAGGGACGAGACTCAATCCTCAGACCCCAGGGCTGCAAGGCAAAGCACACTTAACCCGCTGAGCCATCCCAGGTTCCCCTGGATTCTAAAATCTAAATTATAACAGCCAAAGTCATTCCATCAAGAGTCCCAAATGAGGACATACAGACTGTATAATATAGCTCTGATGATCTGGCTTAATCCAAGACAAAACTTACAGTATTCAAATTTTTTACCACAAAATATCAAAGAAATGTATTATAAACCTGCTCTAGGCATGTGTGAGGGGTGGGCTGTCATCAGGAGCATTGAAGGGGAGGTAACACTCTCTGCCAAGCCTCTGAAAATATTTCTTTGAGAACTAGACACCAATAAATTCAAGGATACACTGTCTGACAAGTATCAGAGAGCAGACATCATGCTGCTAACACAAACACCCTGAAAACAAGCAGGTGAGGGCAGAAGTAAGAGGCCATCCCACGAACAGAGCTGACTTTCCCACCTCCACTCAGCACATAGGGAAATAAGCCATCTCACGTTCTACATGTAGTAGTAGAAATGAATTAATTCAAGACAAAAGGACTCAAGACACTTGGATCCATCCGGCCCTGCATTTCACTAACAGAGTGGCAGTGAGCAAACTACGTACCGGTACTTTCTCCAAGTCTTAGTGTCCTCATCTATAGAATGAGGTTAATAACAACTATTTGAATCTCCCAGAGTCATGTGAGAATTAAATACACTATCTCAATGTGTAAGGATTATGTCTGGCACATAGTACTTGACAAATGTTAGCTATTTTTATTATTAAACTAAAAATGTCATTTATGTTGTCTAACATATCCATTAAAATCACAATTCACTAAAGCACCCATGGTATTAACTTTAACCAAGATAATTTGGTTTTTATCCTGTATTACAGATAGGAAAAAAATTAAGTGTCTTCAAAAGATCTAATTAGACTTGTTTTCAAGAAAGAACCCTTGTCTGCAGAGCAGAAGAACTAGAAATGGTGCAAAACCAGGCAAGAAACACAGTAGAACTGCAGAATCTCCATTCTAAATGTAAAAACTCCAAAGAATAATTACATGTGGGCCCAAAAGTTTTAAATGAAAGGTAGTTTTGTATACAAAAAGGGTTTTATACATACATTCATGTAAAAGAAGACAACTGAACTTAAAGATGCAAAAAATAAAAACAGTGCAAGTAAATACAAAAACTCTACAGCTTTGTGCTTTCTACGGATTCAGAAAGTGATAGGATAAGTTGAATTGTTTGGAAAGATGTTAAGTTTCTGCCTTCCAGCATCTCCTCTCTATATTGGCTTGTCTTTACACAATGCTGTTTTTCTAAAGGACAGGACAACAGGTCCGGCTAGCTAACCACAAGTGCTCTGTCCAGCACCTAAACCCACAATTCCCCACTCCAGATGCAAGTCACAATGACTGTATGTTTAATGTTTCAGATGCCAAGCTCCAAAGAGACCCAAAGACAATAGTCTCTGGAGATGGAGCTTATAACAATTTTGAAAAAGTATCACATTTAGAGAATTCAAACTGAAAAGGCTTAACATTAGATACAAAAAAAACAAAACACCTTCCTCCCTCAAGTCGTGTGTCTAGTCACCAGTTCCCCTCCCTACAAGCAATGTTCAGTTTCTCATGTAATCACAGGCGATTCTGACACACAGCTCTATTTGAAAAAGCAATGGACTAAAACAAAACAAAACACATTGCTTTAGATTTAGGGTTCTCAAACTTTTTGGTCTCAGGACCCCTTTACATTCTTAAGATCAAGGACCTCTAAAAGTTTTTATTTATTAATATGTGGGTTGCATCTATCAATATTTGCCATATTAGAAAATAATGCCAAGATCATTTTAAAATGTAATTCATTTTAAAATAATAATAAACCCATTAAGTACAACTTTCAAATGAAGATTAAAACTAAAATTTCAATATATATGTTAATAGACATTTAGCACTTTTAAATATACACTTGATTTGCATTTTAATGTATATTAATGTGCTTGTTTTTGCCAAGCATATAATCAAGGAATTACCATATTTTATAATTGGAGTTTCGATTCATCAAAAGTTCTTAGGGGAAGCCGGGATGGCTCAGTGGGTTAAGTGCTCACTTTGCAGCACCGGGGACCAGGGATTGAATCCCGGCCCCAGCCCGTGCGGAACCATATGCTGAACTGGGAGCTCCCCCAATTCAGTTCTCTCTCTAGCTCTGTCTCTGTCTCTGTATCTCTCTCTCTATCTCTCTCTCTCTCTCTCTCTCTCTCTCTCTATCAAAAATAAATAATAAAATTTAAAAAAAAAAAAAAAGAGTTCTTCACCATTTTGGAAAATCATAAAACCAACTCACTTTTGGTCCATGAATCACCGAAACAACATTCCTTTGTCTGCACTGTGGTTCATATTTTACGCAGAGGCGTTACAGATTAGGGCAATCATCTTACTTCAACTTATAGTGTATTGTAGTCATACCTAAGCATTTATGCTAAAATACTTATCTAATGAAAACTTTATTTCTTCTTTACCTCACAACTAGAAAGAGGATTGCAAAGTATGTAAAGGAGTGTTGCCTCTGACAGAGTTGAAATACTATTAACATCAACCACATTGTTTCTACAGACAGAAATAATGGCTATAAAAAAATGTGATAGATAAAATGTGCTCCAGGAGAGAAGTGGAGATATGAAGAGAGAATTTTACAGTTACCGGCTGGCAATATAGGTTTCAAGCAAATCTACAGCTGTTATAAGCTGGGAAAGGTGGAATATAATGGTTATAATCATTTTTTTTTAATGTCAAACACCATTATAGCAAGGTGCTTTGCTTTTGAAGGTCCCTTCAAAAAATTTCAACAGTAAAAATTTTTTTTAAATACTCTATGAATAACTGATTCATAGAAAATTCACCTTAAAAGATTAAAAGTAACAAGTGTCTATTATGCCTCAATTTCATAGTATTAAAAAAGGGATAAAATGCAAAAGCATAAGGATAATTGTTTGTAACGTGTCATTAGAAAATGAAGTAATCAAATGTACTACTTGTTATCAGATAAAATACCCATTAATGAAAATTTGCTTAATATCAAACATGTAAAGGCAGCAGTTAATATTGCTCTTTTGTTCACTAAGGTAGAACAAATTAAAACAAAACAAGGCAAGTTATTAAATACTTATCATTCTTCATAACTTGGAGCATAATTGGATATGAATACAGGGTCCAGCAGAAGTAACCTCCTATTTTTTTTTTTTCTGACAGAGAGAGAGAGAGACAGAGACAGAGAGAAGGGGGAGGGCCCAGAAGTCTCCATAGTTGTACATCATTGGTTTTTCCACATAGTTTCATTCCACAGGTGGGCGCGGGGCTGCACAGGGCAGGAACTGGGCTGGGGTCTTCACCCCGGTGAGAACTGAACTGGGGGCACTCCCCAGTTCAGCATATGGGTCCGCACGGGCCAGGGCCAGGATTCGATCCTCGGTCCCAGGGGCTGCAAAGTGAGCGCTTAACCAACTGAGCCATCCCGGCTTCCCCTATGCCTCCTTTTTATGAGCTGGTAATCTATACTTAATCTTTTATTTACCGTATTTTCCGGCGTATAAGACGACCCCCTAATTTTACAGTTAAAACATAGGTTTAGGCCTATATTCGCTGTATACGACTACCCCCCATTTCCGAGGCTGTAGTCTTATACAGCGAATATAGGCCTAAACCTATGTTTTAACTGTAAAATTAGGGGGTCGTCTTATACGCCCAGTCATCTTATACGCCGGAAAATACGGTAAAAAATCATAAGCATGTAATTCTGTAACACAATATCTCACTCAAGGACACAATACTTTAAAAAGGGCATTATTTCTGGGAGACCCTGTATAATAATTGTTTAGAAAGCCTAGCTGTCCAGAACAGAACACAAAAAGCATCATTTTTAATGGGTTTTATGATGTATTTTATTCAGAGAGGATCCCCTCAGGATCTCACAGAAAACCTATTTACTCTTCATAAGACACAATTCTAAATAGAGACTGGAGGGTGTAGAGCCTTGCTAAAGAGAAGTGTTTCAACCTCCTGGAAGGGATGAAGCTAAGTAAATCAAAATATAGTTATATACTTTTTTTAAAGAAACACCACACTACCCCACAATGAATGACCTTCAAAGTCCAGGTGTGACAATGGGAACAGATAAATGTGTGATTTATCCCTAGAGGAAAATTTAGAACCCACTGGTACAATGAAAATACTGATTTGAAAATAAGTGTTATAATCAACAATCTTAGTGCTATGACTTTTCCCATGATTACGAACATCAAATCAGAAAGGTAACTCAGGGGAAGCTGGGATGGCTAAGTGCGGGGGTGGCGAACCTATGGCATGCGTGCCCAAAGTGGCACGCAGAGCAATTATTTTGGCACGTGGAATTATTGCTTTTTGTTATAAAAACATCCTATGCCTCTTATAGACATAAAAACAATCGATACCTCTATCTCACTCGATGGGTTGGCACGCAAGTCGAGCGAGTATACTCATATTTCATAAACTTTGGCACTCAATCGCCAAAAGGTTCGCCACCCCTGGCTCAGTGGGTTAAGTGCTCACTTTGCAGCACCGGGGACTGAAGATCGAATCCTGGCCCCAGCCCGTGCAAACCCATGTGCTGAACTGGGGAGTTCCCTCAGTTCAGTTCTCTCTCTGTCTCTGTATCTCTCTCTCTCTCTCTCTCTCTCTGTCAAAAACAATAAAAAAAAAAAAAAAGAAAGGTAACTCAGAGGGCTACATTATATACATACAGAAGAGCCAGATACAAAAACAAGCCAGCATGACACATTCATGCCCAACTTTAGGCCACTGCACCCCCTACCTGGAACCCTCTCCAGATGTTCACAGGGCACTTCCTCACTCCATTAGGGTCTGTTTAAATATCTCCTCAAGAGATGTCATGGGGAAGCCGGGATGGCTCAGTGGGTTAAGTGCTCACTTTGCAGCGCTGGGGACCAAGGATCGAATCCTGGCCCCAAGTGACTGTCTTGAAATTGCGAGGTCCAGGCCAGGCCATGCAAACCCATATGGTGAACAGCAGCGCAACTGGTAATCCCCGGGATGGCTCAGAAGTGAAGGTCCCCACCTCACATTAGGGAGGCCTCGGGTTCCTTTCCTGCCTCGCGGGGCCCCACAACCACCTGTGTGGAATCAAACTGTGTCACAACTAATAATGTACAACTATGGACAGTGCTCTGGGCCCTCCCCCCTTCTCTCTTTCTCTCTTTCTCTCTTTCTCTCTCTCTCACCTTCTCTCAAACAATAAAAATAAATCCTTAGAAAATAAAAATTAAAAAAATAAATATCTCCTCAGAGGCTTTCCCTCACTTCTTCCTACAATATCCCTTTAGCTTACTTTATTTTTTATCCCAGCACTTATCACTAACATTACACATTTACCTACTTTATCATGTCTCCGTCACCAGAATGGAAGATTAGAGGAATGACTTGACTGTGTATCTCTGTATCACCGGCACCTAGCATAGTGCCTGGAGTTAAGATTTCTTAAGACAAATAAAGTGACAGTGAAATTTCATAAAATGTAGCAGAACTGTGTGAAGTCAGTGTCATTCAACAGAGTGACAAAAAAAAATCATTTTTTCTCCTAAGGTTATCACAGAACATCAAATAAAGTACCTATATTAATTGTCATGAATCATGAAAGGTCAACATGCAGTCTCAATATTTTCAATGTAATTTTGTTTAAAGTTTTCCAGCAAAACTGCACAATTTCTTTTCAACACTATGTTCCCCAAGGAATAAGTAACCCAGTTGCTTCAATTACCCAGAAAACTCTTTCACAGTGCATCCCCATTCCCTCCTCCTTCCTGCCAAAACAAATATCAAGAAACGACATACAGTGTCATTTCTTTTTTTAAAGACCAAGACCACGGAATGGCTTTACAAGTCTGCACACGATTGGGTTTGGTAACAGTATTCGTTATGTGAACTCTCCAGGAATAGCTTTATATCAAATCCAACCTCGGTCCCTTACAGCAGAAAAAAGTATGGCAGGTAAAGATCGTAAACACCTCCTTCGTGCGCATCATATGCAAAATTGCTATACTTTCCTAAAGGAAAGGGAAAATGATGGGGCTCGCCACCACCTGACATATCCCTTCGCGGCATCACCCTCAGCGCATTCACAGACGAGTGACAGGAGACTAGGCCATCGCTCTCCACCCAAACAAGCGCGGAAGCGCCCTGCCCACTCCTATGGCTTTAGAGAAGGTGGACGCGTTCGGGAGCTGACGTCTTCCCGGGCTTCACTCTCAGAACCGGAGAGCGGAGGGAGCAGTGACTCAGCCCGCTCCAGGCCCTGCCCTCCTTCCCTTCGCCCTGGGGACCCCCAACCCTCTCATCTCCACCCGGGAGGCGGCAGCACACGGTAGGTCCGCCGTGTACCTCGAGGTTCCGCTACCGCCAGCCTGCAAAATCTGGGGGCCACCCAGAGGAACCTGGGGACCATCTTGCTTTGGCCCCGCCAGTCGCCTGAACGCCTCTGAGCGGCACGCAGAGAGCAGCCTCCAGGACACGCCTCGGCCCTCAAGCCGCCCGGCCCAAACCCGCTACCTTCGCTCTTGCCCAGGATCCGGCAGCACAGGTTCTGCAGCAAGACGTTCGGCGACTTCTGGTCGGGGGTCGCCATCCTCGTCCGAGACTGTCCAAGGGGGTCCCGCGGAGCCACGACCCCGAGCACGCCCGCCCTGAGCTCCGGAGCTCAGGAGGCCCCGCCGTGCCCCGTGACCCGCTCCCGCTCCGTGCCCCCGCGGGTTTCCAGTGTCCCCAGTAGACTAAGGCCCCGCGGGTACCGTTCGCGACAAGGGCGCCATTTTAACGGAACCCGCCGAAACCGCGGGCCCTTCCCACAATGCCCCGCTTTTTCCGGGTGCTCTAGTCCTCCCGTGCGCTGCCTTAAGAGTTCCCGGCGCCTTCGCGGCGCGTTCCCCCGACCACCGCCGCCAATGCGGGGAAGTTCCGGCCCTAAGCGCTTCAGTTGATTTCTGCACCGGTTGCTCCTGGAGCTCAGACCCCCAAACTTCCCTGAGGATCAGGACGGCGCAGACCCTCAGACGTCCCAAACGTCCCTGAGGATCAGAGGGCCACTGAGTTGCTGTGAGAGTGCTTGGTGCCCAGTAGCGCCTTTATATAGGCCATCATTTTTATTTTATTTTTTTACTCATCATTGGTTCGAATCACACTTTCGGTGGAAGAAGTCTGTTTAAAAGAATACAAGGATCTTATGATTTTAACATGTGGTTAAGCACTGACTCCTACATTATCTAGCTTTTCATACGAGTGTGTCTTCTCACCATCCCTTAGCCCCATACTTCCCTCTCCTAATCCCAGGTAACTATAGTCACTAGAGACTTAGTCAGATGAAGAGTAAGACAGGGGAAAGCCCTAAAAGAAATAAGCAGGCAATTGCTGATCATTTTAAAGACACACGTTAGTGCAGGAGAAGCCGCAGGCACTAAGAACTGCCCAATCCCAGAACAAATGACCCAATCCACACATCAACCGGTCAAGGTGTGGGTTCCTGGCAGCCAAGAGCCGTACAGCTCATACAGCTGGTCAGCCCTTTCTTTGGTTGCAACCTCTTCTGTACAACTCCAATCACAGAGCTCACTCCCATCTGAAGGTTTTGGAGAATGGGCGATATAGTAATAGCAACTACTGTTTCTTTAGCCCTATGAAAAGTAGCCATTTTCTGCACTTGCTAATCTCTGAATTCATCACCTGCTTCAACCACTCATGTAACTAATTACCTGTGTTAAAACCCCTATGTCGAAATTGTTACAGTGGTTTCTGTTTTGCAGATTGGTCCCTCCTATGCAGTCCTTGCTAATAGGAGTGATCCCAGAGAAGAGATCCTCAGATCAGAATCCAAATTGGGTTGCTCACATGTCTGAACTGAAACACATTGGGGTCTTTTTGAAGATGGGATCCATGGCATATTAGAGCACCAAAATGACTTTTGTCATGTATGGCTGCTTGGAACAAAGCACTGGCCAGTGGCAAGAGTTTGGGAAATTAAGTAGCTGCTGCAGTCATGTTTTGGCAGTAATGATGACTATAGAGACTATACAGGGTGTGATGGATTCTACTGGAGTATATTCACAAAGCTTGGGTCTTTACATTTCTAGCTCAAGATACAGCCATAGAACCACAGAGCTCCTATAGGAGCCCTAAAACAAATCTCTTATACTTATATTTGCAAAGTAGTCAAAACTGAGGAGCAGACTGAACCTAATTGTTCAAGTTGTAAACAATTATTCAAAATAAACATACAGTCCTGCCAGTCTCTTATGTTAAGGGTGAATCATTAATTGAGAAGTAGGACTAAGATTTGGGATAGAGACAATGAGGTAAATATGAAATTCCAAGTCACCTAAATCTTCTTAAACAGCACAAAACCTCTTCTCTGTTTGCAGAGCTTGGCCTTTCCTTGATTACCTGAAGTAATCAATAGCCATTCTCAGCAAATATAGTAGAATTCCAAAGGATTAAAATAATTCCAAAGAAGAAATGAAAGCTAGAGAAAACAAAAATCAAAGAAGACAACAGAAAACAAACTTTTTCAATGGCATACTTAAATCCAACCATACTAAGAACTACAACAAATGTCAGTGGATGAAACATTCTAATCAAAAGGCAAAGACTGTCAGAGTGAGTTTAAGAAAAAGCAGGACGGACCTATTTACAGGTTATATTTAAGATATATTTTAATATAAAGACAAATAGTTTGAAAGTAAAAGGATGGAAAAAAAAGATAACCATGAAAACAGTGAATGTAATAAGGCTGGAATCACTACATTAGCATTAAATAGAATGAGCTTCAAGACAAGGAGTATGGCCAGAGATAAAGAAGGATATTTCAGGGAAGCTGGGATGGCTCAGTGGGTTAAGCGCTCACTTTGCAGCTCTGGGGACCGGGGATCGAATCCCGACCCTGGCCCGTGTGGACCCATATGCTGAACTGGGAGCTCCCCCAGTTCAGTTCTCTCTCTGTCTCTGTATCTCTCTCTCTCTCTCTCTCTCTCTCTCTCTCTCTCTCTCTCTCTGTCAAAAATAAAAATAAATAAATAAATAGAAGGATATTTCATAATGATAAAAGGGTCAGCTCATTAGGAACCTATAATGATTGGAAATGTGTGTGTGCCTAATGCCAGAGCTTCAAAACACATGAAACCAGCAGGACTTCTAGAGATGGTGGGTAAAGATGTAAGCAACACCTCTCCACCAATAAAAAGTATAAAAGTAAAGAAAACTGTCAAAATGAACCAGACCTGGGCATCGAAAATCAAAGACAGACACAATTTTTCTTTTTCTTTTTCTTTTCTTTCTTTTTTTTTTAAGATTTATTTATTGTTTTTGACAGAGAGATACAGAGACAGAGGCAGAGAGAAGGGGGAGGGCCCAGAACAGTCTCCATAGTTGCACATCATCGGTTTTTCCACATAGTTTCATTCCACAGGTGGGTGGGGCTGCACAGGGCAGGAACTGGGCCGGGGTCTTGCCCCAGTGAGAACTGAACTGGGGGCACTCCCCAGTTCAGCACATGGGTCCGCACTGGCCGGGGCCAGGATTGGATCCTTGGTCCCTGGGGCTGCAAAGTGAGCGCCTAACCCACTGAGCCATCCCGGCTTCCCTAGACACACTTTTTCTTGAAAAAAAATGATCAAGCCTCCAATGAAAACAAGGGTGTGGTCTTGCCAGGACTGCTCCCATCCTCACCCCACAGTTTAATCAAAGAGAATAATATTCCCAGCACAGGCCTGGCTGCCCAACCCATTGGCTTTGGCCTCAGAAAAGGGCAGGCCTATTTAGGGCAAGAGGTTAAAAAACAAACAAACAAAAAAAAAACATGGCTCACCAGCTGAAGGGGGTTTGTTAGAAAATGAATAGGGGGACAACTCAGGAGACCAAGGGGGGTTCTACTTGGTGCAAGTGGCAGACTAGACAGGATTTTAATGTGAGGGATAGTATTGTGTATCACCTTGGCTGGGTTACTGTGCCCTGATGTGTGGACAAACATTATTCTAGGAGTTTCTGTGGAAGAGACTAACATTTAAATCGGTAGGCTTTGAATAAAGCAGAATACCCTCCCTATGTGGGTGGGGCTCATCCAATCAGTTGAAAGCCTGAATAGAACAAAAAGACTGACTTGCCCCAAGCAAGAAGGAATTCTGACAGCAGACAGCCTTCATACTTGAACTGCAACATCAGCTCTTTCTTGGATCTTCAACCTGGCATCCTACTTTGCAGATTGTGAACTTACCAGCCTCGACAGTCATGTGAGCAGATTCCTGAAATCAATCTCTTTTGTTTTATAGATGGTAGGTAGGTATGTAGGTAGGGAGGTAGGTAGGTAGGTAGGTAGGTAGATAGATGATAGGTAGATGATGGATGAATAGATAGATGATTGATTGATAGAATATAGATGATTGATAGATAGATAGATAGATAGATAGATAGATAGATAGATAGATAGATAGACAGACAGACAAATGAGAGAGAGGAGAGCGAAAAAGAGATCCTACTGCTTCTGTTTCTCTGGAGATCCCTGACTAATACAAGGGGAGAGAGCCAAGAAGTGAAAGAGCCAACAAATGGCTGAGACCAAATATCTGACAAAAAACCGTATGGGAGAGAATGGGGGCAGACTTGAGAGACCTTAGTGAAATAGTGAAGTCCTTGAGAACTTTTTGAGTGTATTTCCAATGCACATAGGGATTTATCTGTAGAAGATGAAATTCTCACAAATCATTGCTTGAGCACTATATTATGCAGACATAGAGCCAAGCCCTAACAAACCTAAATAAAAAAATTAAAATAAGAACTAAAAACTGAACAGGAACATCAGCAGTTATACACCATGGAAGAAACAAATTACACAGTTTAAGTTCAGGCAAGTTACACACACACCTCAGAATTTAGAGTTGCTATAACATGCTATATTAAATTTCTAATTTCCTACCAAAAAAATTATAAAACTTGCATATAAACAGGAAACTATGACCCATACTGAACAGGCCTACAGGTCGGATTTAGCAGAAAAAGATTTGAAAGCATCTATTGTGAATATGATCAAAGGATAAAAAAGAAACAAGCAATGTTTAGGTCATAGTAGAACTATCAAAATGAAAATTAGAAACAATATAAAAAGTAATAAAAATAAAATCACAAGATACCAAAATTTTTAGGATATACCTAGAGTAGTACATGAAGGAAACATTAGCAAACTCATCCTAGAAAAAGCACTACATAGTTCATTGCTGAATATCACTAAAGTCACCTTTAAAGTAGTCTCCTTGGGAAGCTATGCACTGATGCTAGTACCTAGTCCACTCTTCAAAGCAATTTTGGAACTCTTTTTCTGGAATAACCATCGAAGCCATTGTATTACACTTGATGTCCTGAATGTCATCAATATATCTTCTTTCAATATTTTCTTTATCTTTGGGTAAAGAAAAATGTCATTGGAGGCCAGGTCATGTGAGTAAGGAGGGTGTTTCAATACAGTTATTTGTTTACTGGCTAAAAAATTTCTCACAGACAGTTCTCCATGAGCTGGTGCATTGTCGAGATGCAAGAGCCATGAGTTCTTGGTGAAAAGTTCAGGTCATTTTCATCTAACTTTTTATGCAACCATTTCAGCGCTTCCAAATAGTCAAGTTGGTTGACTATCCAGTTGGCACAAATTCATAATGAACAGTCCCTCTGATATCAAAAAAGGTGGAGATCAAAGATGGCGGCATGAGAGGAGAATGCCGATAACTGCCTGGGAAGGGCCTTGTGAACAGAGGGGAATCCACAGGGGAAACCCTGAGAAGAAACCTCAACTAAGAGAACCACACAACACGGAACAACACACAAAGGTTAGAGAAAAAAGGGGAGAGCGGGAGAGGGAAAGGGAAGCAGCGGTTCAGAGACAGAGACTCAGAGCGCGGCCCGGGGCTGGCAAAAACAAAGGGGGATTGGGGGACTACGGTCAAAGTGGAGCTGGGTTGAGGGCGGGCTCGAAGCCGAGACCTAGGGAGCGTGGAAGCCCCACAAGACTGTGGACAATTTAACATCCGAACTCAAGGGACAGCATACAGTGCCCTAATCAGATCACAGAGCCTAAAGTGGAACAGGGACTGTGGAGCAGGGCGGCGGCACTTCCGGCGGGTGGGGTGAGAGCAGGGCACCAGCCCGCAACAGCTCAGCACCCCTGATTTACGGAGGAGATTGACTGTGAGGGAGCGCCTTCTGAGGACAGGGCTCTTGGAGTGAGGGCTGGGGCTTGAGTGGGCATAGCTGCATTGGACGTGCTTAGAGTGAATCGGGTGGTCTCAACAGAGCAGGGAGCTTAGAGCGGCCCGAGCTACGGCCTGTGCGTGCAGGGCTTTCGGCGCCCCGCCCACCAGGCCACCGCAGCGCCACTGCTTGCTTGCCAGCGCGCAATTGGGCTTTTGGTGCCCCGCTCACCAGGCCGCTGCGGCACCACTGCCAGCGCGCAAGTGCGCAACTGGGTTTTCGGCGTCCCGCCCACCGGGCCTCCCTGCGGCACCGCTGCCTGCTCGCCAGCGTGCTACAGGGCTTTTGGCGCCCTGCCCAACAGGCTGCTGCAGCACTGCTGCCTGCTCGCGAGCATGCAACTGGGCTTTTGGTGTCCCGCCCACCGGGACTCTGGGGCGTTGCAGCCCGCGCGCGCAACTGGGCTGCCTGCCGGATCTCTGCAGTGCCATTGCCTGTGCGCGGGACTGCGCGGCCAACTGGGGCCTCTGCCAAGCCCCAGCCCATCCAAGTGCTGCCCTGCGGGGGTGGCTTACAGATACGATTGAAGGAGGGGCAGCCAGGCGGAGGAGAGAAAGACCAGAGCTCCTGCGCCCCGCCCACACTGAACCACCAGCCCCCCTGCTGAAAGAGGAATCTGCTATTGTGTCTCAGGCCCGCCCTAGCTCCTACTCACATGCCCCCAACCCTGGCCACACCTTTACTACCCTGCTATCTAACAGCTAAGACAGCAACCTGAAGTGCCCCAGGACACAGAAGCTGTCTGCTTCCCCCAACCCTCTCCCAAAATCTCCTTCTCCC
>PVKE010036776.1:0-16226 GCA_004027555.1 Craseonycteris thonglongyai | reverse complement strand
AGGCAGTGAGATGCCCCCAGCTTTATCCTTTTTTCTTAGGATAGCTTTGGCAATTCGTGGTCTTTTGTGGTTCCATACAAATTTGATGATTTTTTTATCTATTTCTTGAAAGAATGACTGTGGGATTTTGATGGGAATGGCATTGAATCTGTATATTGCTTTGGGGAGTATGGCCATTTTAACTATGTTGATTCTTCCAGTCCGTGAACATGGAATGTCTTTTCATTTCTTTTTGTCCTCTTTAATTTCTTTTAAGAGTGTCTTATAGTTTTCAGTGTATAAGTCCTTCACGTTCTTTGTTAGATTTATTCCTAGGTATTTTATTTTTTTGTTTGCAGTGGCGAAGGGAACGGATCTTCTCATCTCTCTTTCTGAAGCTTCATTGTTGGCATACAAAAATGCAGTTGATTTTGGGACATTGATTTTGTAGCCTGCGTTATTTCCTTTCTGATTTTTATTATTTTCTTCCTTTGACTCACTTTGGCCTCTATTCTTCTTTTTCTAGTTCCTTTGGGTATAAGTTTGTATTGTTTATTTCAGAATTTTCTTGTTTCTTGAGGTAGCCCTGTATTGCTATGAATCTCCCTCTTAGAATTGGTTTGTTTGTGTCCCATAGATTTTGGGTCATTGTAATTGATTTCATTTTTATTTTTCTCAAGGTATCTTTTGATTTCTTCCTTGATCTTGTTAACCCAATTGTCATTAGTAGCATGTTATTTAGCCAACATGTGTTTGTGTGTTCTTCAGTTTTCTTGTAATTGATTTCTAGTTTCATACCATTGTGATAGGAAAAGATGCTTAATATGATTTCAGTCTTCTTCAATGTACTTAAGATTTGTTTTATGGCTTAAAATGTGGTCTATCCTGGAAAATGTTTCACAGGCACTTGAAAAGAATGTATATTCTGCTGCTTTGGGGTAAAAGTATCAGGAGGGACTCACACAGTCGAGATATCCCTTCCAGCTCTTAATCACCACGCTATATGGGAGTGGAACCTGCCTGTTCCAGCGTCTCTGTCCCTTCTGTCCAGCTAGTCTTCAGGTCATTCTCAATGATGGCTAGTCTATAATGTAGTTGTAATTTTGATATGGTCAATGTAAACACAGCATTTACCTACTCTGCCATCTTGGCTGGAAGTTGAAAAGCCTTGTTTTTGTTTTGAAAGCATGTGCAGTATAAGAATATTACTATCTATACTAGCTGTAACTGATCATGTATGGAAGCTATTGGGCGTTTTGTCCATTCCCACTGTACTATATTGCCTTCTTTAGGCTCAGTCATCTCTTGCATATGCTGAAAGAATAACTACCTGAGAATTTGAAGATTGGCCTTTGATGAACAATAGCCTGGCTTCCATTAAAGTTCAAAGGAGACTTATTCATTCAGTCCCTTATCTCTCTTTCTCAAGTAGCTGGGTATGCTTTGCAGAGCTTACAACCAAATTGTTCACTTATTCAACAGATATTTATTGAATGTATACTCTGCACCAAGTACTGTGTATTGGGGCTACAAAAGTGAACAAAGTAGGCAAGGTCTCTGCATTTGTGGAGCTTACCTTCTATCACACAGGGACTAAACATGTAAATAAATAAATACTTTCACTTTATGTTAAATGCTGTCAATAAAATAGTGTAATAGGATAGAGACAGGCTATTTCACAACTCTAGAAGTTAATGAATGCAATGCATCCTGAAGATCATGTGTGGATCATCAGTGGGTATACATATGACATGGGAGGGAGGTGACTATCATGAAACATAGTAATTGTGACTTGAATCTGAAAGTACTTCTGAAACCACCTATGTCTAAATGGACCTTTATTTTGTTTTTAGTATTGTAGGTTATAGCTGTGTCTATGTGATGCCTCAACACCCTATTAAAGAGAAAATGAAACTGATTATTTTGAGTCAAACTATGTGACTAGATTTTGTATTTACTCAGCATTCTGACAGTACCTTTAACTTATAAAAACAGGGTTAAAAATAAACTACCTTTAAGATAAATATTACTTATAGTTTTATCATGTTTTCTTTTATTGCCTGAGTACTCAAACCCATAAATGGAAAAACTCCTATAATACCTGAAATGTAAACATTTTATAGTTGAGTAATTCTGAGAACTTGCTATTTTCTAACATGTCTAATGAAAGTTTCAAAATTGTAAAATTCTCAAAAGAAGAAATAATTTTTTAATTTTTTTTAAACTAGTGTTCAGAATCAGGTGGATGAAGTTATTGATGTCATGCAAGAAAATATTACAAAGGTAATTGAAAGAGGGGAGAGACTAGATGAACTACAGGACAAATCAGGTACAGATATTTTATAAGTTTCTTCACAATGTGAATCTATGTTTTGATAGTTTACTTCTTCCATATTTTTAGCCAAAGTTTAGGAATGTTGACTTAGGAAAATGGTATTTGGTTCTTAACTTTATGATTTTAATGTTTTAACCTTAGCTCCCTTTACTGTGAATCCTTTTGTTGTTGTATTATTTCTTTAATTGATCAGTTGAGAATAGAAAATGTAAAATTTCATTGTTGAAGATTTAGACTGGAATTATTTTTCTTTTGTTCTTTTATGTTTGATGTGCTTTGTATTTCTTATACTCTCAAGGAAGACAAGTAGTCTAATCACTTCTATTCAACATTTATTTCAAACTTAGTTGGTACTTTTATCTCATGCTTTTTCTGGTAACTTAGTAACCTTTCTTTACTGACAGATGTTAGTCACTGTATTTGTAACAGTTCCTGGCATATAAGTTTTATTAGACACTCAGATATTGTTTAAATGATGAATGGCTGAATATCTGATTAATCCTTGACAGACCTGTTGAATCAAAACAACTTGTTTAGCCACTTTTAAAATCATATTGTTTTGCTTCTAAATGAGTCACTTTTGGTGTCTTCTAAGAATCTAACCTTCTCCACATGTGAATTTTTTTCTATAGATGTGCCAAGTACTTGAATTTTTAAGGAGTATTTTCTTACCAGAATTCATAAGTTTATTTGAAATATTTAAGACCCTGAGAAGACTTCTCTTACTTAGTCTTATTGTCAGAATGGATTGAGCAAACTGACCTATGGCTAGTTTTTGCTTTTGGGTTTTTTGTTTATTATTGGGTTTGTTTGTTTAACAATACAGAATGCCAGAGTTTGTGGTAGAGGAAAGGGAGGGTATTGTTTTAATGCTTAGAAGAGAATAAATTTGCAAAAGTATAAATTAATATATTCTTGTCTTTGTGTGACTAGATAAAAGAATGCTGTTATGTCATTTAACCCTTCTCTTCATCCTCTATATGATATAGAAAGCTTATCGGATAATGCAACTGCTTTTAGCAACAGATCCAAACAGCTTCGAAGGCAAATGTGGTGGCGTGGATGCAAAGTAAGTAAATCAGAAGATATCGGATAGGTTGATGAGGACCTGAAGTGCTGTTCAAAGACAGGAAGGAAAAAGGGACTCTCAATTATAAGTTCTATGAGGACAGAGACCGCAAATCTCACCGTTATTATATTTTCTGCCTGGGTAGCAACTCAGTAATTATTTGTTGAATGAATTAATAGCTTTTGAGACAGAAATAACTGAAGAAATCAAGCAGTGCCTAAAAGGATGTTCTCATGGATTTCTTTATAGAAAGAGCTCTATATTTTATTAATAACTTAGTTATCTCTAAACATATAAGAAATATTAATTTATTATAATTTGCTATTAGTACCTTTGGAATAGCATATAGCATTTTACATGGAAATGTTAAAAAGATAATGGAAGGTAGAGAAAAGTGATTTTCTTTGAAAGGGGGGATTAAAGTAGTTTATATGTCAGAATCCATATTGGCAAATGTGGCCAAGAAAAAAAGAAAATTCACTATTTCTCATTATTCCAGAGAAATAAGAGCAATTTTTAACAGAAAAATAAAATGAGACTTATTACATAGCAATATATTCCTGCAAAACATTTTATGAAAATGAGGGAAGCTGGGATGGCTCAGCGGGTTGAGCGCTCGCTTTGCAGCCCCAGAGACCAGGGATCGAATCCCGGCTCCGGCCCATGTGGACCCATATGCTGAGCTGGGGTGTACCCCCAGTTCAGTTCTTGCCGGGGCCTATGTCTTATACTATATATATTAAATCATTTGTATTGGATGCCTGTGTTATTCATTATGTCCTGATGCTTTTTAATACTTAGTAAAATATTTTACTTTTCCTGGTCTCATATTAGAAATAAGTCTGAGAAATCCTAGGCAGAAAAGTTCAGACCCATGAATACTTTGATTGGCACTGTTTACTGTGCAATCCAGCATTGAGCTGTAAAATCTAGACAAGCAAAACCCCTCAAATTTGGAGAGCTAAGATTAATGACAAAAAGAAATGAATAGCCAGTAAGTTCATATGAGAAAAATACTGATTTGAAAACCTTGCAAAGGATGAACCTGCTCACTGATGAGTTAGTATAATGTGGTAAATAGCACAGCTTGTAAATAACAATATCTTTGTGCCATTTTGTGTGTTGTAGATAAAAGCCATCATGGCTTTGGTTGCTGCTATCCTTTTGTTGCTGATTATCAGTAAGTATTTACTGGATTATTTGGGGGGAATATGATTTGTTTTGGAATTTGTTTTAATTCACTTTTAGTTGACCTAATATGACTATCAGGATTAAGTAATGCTTCGACCCGAGTCAAGGGCTCTTAACCTAATTCTACAGATCTCTGAAAATGCTCTTAAATTGTATGTAAACACAGGGTTAAGTGATTTGTTAAGGCCAAATATGGCTACTATTACATCCGGGACCTTAAAACTCCTTTTTTTAAACTCATTTTCTATTAACATTCAGATATGACAACTTGCATTTCATAATACTGTGTTTAAAGACCCAGCTAGATAAATTCTTCAGATGACAGTTTTTGTTTTGTTTTGTTTTTGTTCTGGATTTGAGGTTGATTTTAGTCATTAAAGCATCTTTACTGTTCTTTTTAAAATCTGATCCTTTTTAATATCTCCTTTTCTCCAAGACCTCTCTACCTATGTTTATAGAGATTTTATGAAGATTTGGAAATTGTCTCAAAATAACCATTTGAAAAATTCCATAGTGATAACTCTTTTCAGACAGAAAAGAGTTGTTTTTGTTTTTGTTTTTACAAAGAAATAGAGTTGATCCTCATTCATATTTGTGGATTTTGGGTTTGCAAATTCACCTACTAGCTAACATCAATTTGTAACCCCATGTCAGTATTTGAGATGCTTTCGCTGTCATTGGCAAATGGGTTCAGAGCAGTGAAAAATTGGAGTTCCTGGCAAGCACATTTCCATGTCTAATGAGGTTGTGCTCTGCCTTCTAGTTTCCACTCTCATAGAGTAAACAAGTGTCCTTCAAAGTCTGTTTAGTGCCATGTTTCTCACATTTTGTGCATTTTGTTGATTTCACTATTTAATTTTTTTTTATTGTTTTTTTTTTTTTTTTGAGAGAGAGAGAGAGAGAGAGATACAGAGACAGAGAGAGAACTGAACTCCCAGTTCAGTACATGGGTCCGCACAGGCCGGGGCCAGGATTCGATCCTTGGTCCCCAGTGCTGCAAAGTGAGCACTTAACCCACTGAGCCATCCTGGCTTCCCCATTTCACTATTTAAAATAGTGATGTGCCTTGAGAAAATAACTGTGTAAAGATAAGCTTCATTGAGGCATTATAGTCTATTGGCAGTGAATTTAATGTCCATGAATCAACAGTGTACATTAAATAAGATATCTTTAAACAGAAATGAGGGAAGCCGGGATGGCTCAGTGGGTTAAGCGCTCACTTTGCAGCCCTGGGGACCGAGGATCGAGTCCCGGCCCCGGCCCGTGTGGAACCATGTGCTGAACTGGGAGCTCCCCCAGTTCAGTTCTCTCTCTGTCTCTGTATCTCTCTCTCTGTCAAAAATAAAATAAATAAAGAAAGAAAGAAAGAAATGAACATAAACAAGGTTATACATTGACTGGTTGACAAAATGTACCCAGAGGCTTACAGGAATGTAACCCTGTCCTCCTCCTGCGAGCAGTGGTTTGGTATTCACTAATTCATTGTTTGTGGTGACTTTATAGAGCATAACCACCACAAACACCAATAATCAACCATGGTGGTATTACGCAGAAAGGATTTATTGAGCCAAATACTAGCCAGAAAAGGACCAGGTTCTAGTCTAAACCACAGCATGTCTGTCCTAGAGTTGCTGGGTTATATCATGCATCTTTTATGGTGGCCCCTTCATTGTGTTGTATTGGAGGCAACAACATAACCAGTGATGTTACCCAAGAGATTCCTACTCATGTTCATGAGACACAATACCCACTGTTGGAAAAAGCTCTCCCAAAAGACAAGGTTTGTCACCCTCTTCCTAAGGTAGATTTTCAGCAATTGTGAGGGACTGTGAAATTCTGATTAAGGAATTATCTTCCTATGCCTAAGTAAGGGTACCGATTACAATGAATATATACATATAGATCCTTATGATCCTTCTAATGACAATAGTGACTTAAAACAGGCAATCTAAAACACAAGGGAGTTGACCAATTTGGCATAGCATGATCAGAATCATCAGTACTCCTAAAAACAAGATTTTTTTAAATGCAAATTATAAATTTATTTGATTTTTTTATTGTTAAATTTATTAGGGTTACGTTGGTTAGGACAAATTACATACGTTTCAGGTGTACAATTCTACAGTACTTTGTATATGTGTTACAATATGTGTTCACCACCCAGAGACAGCTTTCCTTCTATCACCATATATTTAGCTCCCCATCCCTCCTCTCCCACTCCCTCCCCCCTTACCCTCAGGTAACAACTAAACTATTGACTGAGCCCATGAGATTTTTGTTGCTTTTAGTTTTATATTCCACATATGAGTGAAGTCATGTGGTTCTTAGCTTTTTCTGTCTGGCTTATTTCACTTAGCATGATGATCTCAAGTTCCATCCACGTTGTTGCAAATGGCAGAATTTCATCTTTTCTTGTAGCTGAGTAATATTCCATTGTATATGTGCCATAGCTTTTTTATCCATTCGTCTATCAAGGGCACTGTGGTTGTTTCCATGACTTGGCCACCGTGAACAGCACTGCAATGAACATTAGAGTATATATTTTTATGGACTGAAGTTTTCAAGTGTTTCAGGTAGATACCCAGAAGGGGTATTGTTGGGTCATAGGGTAGCTGCATTCCCAATTTTCTGAGGAATCTGCATGCTGTCCTCGATAGTGGTTGTACCAATTTGCCTTCCCACCAGCAGTGTATGAGTGTTCCTTTTTCTCCAAGTCCTCTCCAGCACTTGTAAAAACAAAATTTCTGTAGCAATTATAAGTATGAGAATTTTGCCCAGTAAAGTTCAGTACTTAAGGTTTGTACAGGCCTGGTCTATACTCTTGGTGAAAGCAGTCTACGTATAGATGTCAGTGGCTTCTCTTCCTGGTCATACGAAGATTGAGGTCAGAGATGAGTGTGCTGGACCATCAGGTGGATTAGACTTTTTAAGTGGGAAACATTGGTCCAAGAGTCAGTTCCCTCAAGCTTGGCTGCAGAGGATTCACAAGAAGTACCTATAAACAACCTTTCCAGTTGGGTTGTAAAGACTTCTGTTAGAGATGTTTTTTCCAGGAATATTTCTGAAAATAAAACATACTTGCAAAAAGTATCAGAGTAAAACAGCGACCCTTTGTAAACGACAGAGTAAAAATGACATGGTTAAAGATCTGATTATGACACAGTTGACAAAGAAATTTGCTTTTCTCTGCAACACACCATTTTATGCTAACAACTAGAATTAAATGAAAACATACCAGGACATTATATATTCTTAGAAATGTTATATAATTTTGAGATTCAAACAAATAACAATATGTGCATACAAATACTTTTATTTGACAATGCTTCCCATGTAATTTTAGCACATTAAATAAGCAGAATTAGTTTAATTTCCCCCTTCTATAAAAAGAGAGAACCTTTTCTTTGAAAATTAAAGGAAAAAAATCTCAGTCAATTTTCAGATTTAAATTTTGGGGAAGTTTGTCAAACATATCAAAAGTTTTTAAAACCTTGGTCAAATAGGGTCATAGGTCACTGTGAAACTACTCACTTAGTCATGCTGACAGTTGAAGACTAGGCACATACAGAAGGTTAAAGTTATAAGCAAAATTTAGCTCTTTGGGGAAGCTGGGATGGCTCAGTGAGTTGAGTGCTCATTTTGCAGCCCCAGGGACCAAGGATCGAATCCCAGTCCCAGCCTGCGCGGTCCCATATTCTGAACTGGGGTGTACTTCCCATTCTTGGGGCTCCCTGTTCAGTTCTTGCCCCCCTGGTTCAGCCTCTGGCTCAAGGTGGCGTGCCTCCCATTCCAGAGGTCCCCAGCCCAGTTCTGCCCTGAGTGGCATCTGCCCACCTGTGTGCAAATGAATCTATGTCAAAAACTGATGATACACAACTATAGAGACTGCTCTGGGCCCTCCCCCTTCTCTCTCTCTCTCACTGTTTCTTGTCAAAAAACAAATCATTAAAAAAAAAATTTAGGGGAAACGGGGATGGCTCACTGGGTTAAGCACTCACTTTGCAACCCCGGGAACCGAGGATCAAATCCCGGCCCCAGCCTGTGCAGACCCATACGCTGAACTGGGGAGTTCCCCCAGTTCATTTCTCACCTGGGCAAGACCCCGGCCCAGTTCCTGTCCTGTGCAGCCCCGCCCACCTGTGGAATGAAACTATGTGGAAAAACCAATAATGTGCAACTATGGAGACTGTTCTGGGCCCTCCCCCTTCTCTCTGTCTCTGTCTCTCTATCTCTGTATCTCTCTCTGTCAAAAACAAAAATAAATCTTAAAAAAATTTAGCTCTTTTACTATTAAGACTTGGTTTACTTTAGCAAAGACATGATATTTCAGAGCACAGGAGATAATTTTAATAAAACATAACATCTTTGGTTTTTAAAGTAATTTCTTACTAAAAATATTCCAGTAGTACAGGAAAACTGTCCTTTTAACAGAAAGAAAACCAGATTCTAATATTGTATCAACTTACTTTCAGTATTTAAATTTACTTAAATTTATTTTAGTCTTATTTAGCTTGACCACACAAAGTTTCTCAAGATTCTTTTTCCACAAACCTGCAGCTTACCTTGTCCAGTTTAGTTTTTCTCATTATATTTGTTTATAAGTAACCAACTCAGCTATAAGAAAAGGTGAAAATCTGCCATTTGCAACAACATGAATGGAACTTGAGATCATCATACTAAGTGAAATAAGCCAGACAGAAAAAGCTAAGAACTACATGACTTCACTCATATGTGGAATATAAAACTGAAAGCCACAGTGGGAAGCTGGGATGGCTCAGCAGGTTAAGCGCTCACTTTGCAGCCCGGAGACCGAGGATTGAAGCCCGGCTCCGACCCATGCGGATCTGTATGCTGAACTGGGGTGTGCCCCCAGTTCAGTTCTTGCCGGGACCTATGCGTGAGGCTCTTGGCCCAGACCCATGCCCACCTGTGGAGTGAAACTATATGGAAAAATAATGCTGTCAACTGCTCTGGGCCCTTCCCCATCTCTCTGTCTCTGTCTGTCTCTCTCTGTCAAAAAACAATAAAAATAAATCTTAAAATAAAACACAAAAAAACCTGAAAGCCACAAAGAAAATTTTATGGACACTGTCAATAGTTTAGTGCTTACCTAAGGAGAAGGAGGGTGGGGGGAGGTGGGGGGGCCAAATCTATGGTGATGGAAAGAAAGCTGACTCTGGGTTAACTCATATTGTAACACGTAGACAGTACTATAGAGTTGTACACCTGGAACCTATGTAATTTTTACTAACCAATGTAACCCTAATAAATTCAACAATTAAAAAATGTTAAAAAAACCCAACTTACTAGGACAAACCATTTGTAAAAAAATTTGTCAAAAATACATTCCATACCTTACACCTTATTTTATTGAAAACATGTATTATTTTTCATATTCATTAGAATTCTTAATCCTTAGAAATCTTGTAATGACAACTAAAAAGTAGGTGATTAGCCTCTGCGGCTTAACCATGAAGGAGAGTGTGAAGGGTTCTCTTGTCCAACTAGACACAGCTGCTGGGATCCCCAGCCTGCCTGACTGGCTGCCAAACACCCACCGATGGGTGCACCTTCTAGGTGGCAGAGACCAAAATGCCAGCTCTCAAGTTGAGAGAAAAACTTTTTTATTACATATTAATATGTAATATTATGCATATTAATGGACTTCACTACGCCTTGGGTCTCTTGGAACCAGACTAATACCACTAAAGGGATCATGTGCCACTTCATAGTGTACCTGGATGCATGGAAAAATTTTTTTTTGAGATTGGCAGGTGACCTGATACCAGTCTAAGGTGTTTCATGACCAGCTTATCCTATCACAAGAGCCTTTTTTTTCAAGGTGGCAAGTGTCCTAATAACACTAAATGCTCAACCTATACCCACCAGTTGGCTTCCAGGATCCCCTAAGCTTTACCTCATGTGCATGTAACTAACCCACAGTGATGTTAAAATAAGACACTGAATGGTGAGGCCCACAAGTTCATCATTGTGTGGAGGGCCACAGAGACAAGTGTTACAGGATTTATGCTTGTGTCCTCCTGTGAAATCTCTTTGATTTGACAACAATACAACAGAGACAAGAAAAGGAGACAAAGTGTGCATGCAACAAAATGAGTCCCTACCAGAGAACAACCTCTGTGAGCTTTTCACCCTGCCCTCCCCCCGTGCCCAGAGCACTTTATGCAAAGCCCAGCCGGAGAAAACAGACTGAGTTGCTCTCCTCCTGGAAACCTTCCACAGGTAAAGGTCTCCTGAGGGAAAAACCTTCCTCATGCAGTAGCAAACGCCTGCAGGTCGCACCGCGTGTCGACACATGTCGGCACCAGGAAAAGTACTCAAAATTCAGGTGAAAATTTCTGACCAGACTTTGAAAAAAATCAGCTGTCACTTTTTCCAAATTTTCTATTATAGAGTTCTTAAATTCTTTGGACTATCTTGTCAGGTTTCAGGCAGGAGAAACCAAACAGTAACAAATCTTAAAGCCCCTGGTCATACGTCCAAAGTTTCTTTAAGGATCCTTTTAGAGTTGTGGTCTTAAAGTCAGTCTGTCTTCTAGAAGCTTCTGCATGTCAATCAAAGAATGCCTTCCACTGTCCCTGAAAGGTTTGGAATTCCCTCTTTAAAGGAGGGCCCTTGATATAAACTTAAAGTTTTTTTTCTTAAAGGCTAAGTTGATCTATTTTATTAATAAGGCACAAGAGGAGGGACCAACATGTGTTTGTGTGTGTGGTGTGTGTATAACTAGAAAGAGTTCCAATTAAAATAAACCTTGGGGAAGCTGGGATGGCTCAGCGAGGTAAGCGCTCACTTTGCAGCCCTGGAGCCCAAGGATCAAATCCCAGGCCCATCCCATGTGGACCCATATGCTGCACTGGGATGTTCCCCCAGTTCAGTTCTTGCCAGGGCCTATGCGGGAGGCTCCTGGCCCAGTTCCTACCCTGCACAGCCCTGTGCCCACTCTGTGGAAAACTGATGCTGTCAACTATGGAGACTGCTCTGGGCCTTCCCCGTTCTCTCTGTCTCTGTCTGTCTCTCTGTCAAAAAACAATAAAAATCTTAAAAAAAAATAAACCCTTCATTTTAATTGCTTAGTATGTTTAATCTCTAGATTGTAAAAAGACTAATTACGCCAAATCACAAGTGCCCTATTCAGGAAATTACAAAGACATCTCAACTTCAGTAAGGCCTACTCTTAGGTAAAAACATGCGTGTTCCAGCCCCACATTTCTTACTCATCTAGCACCAGCGGGGGTTCCTAAAGAAGGTCCAGGGAAAGTTTTGGAGTTTTGACTGCCCACAATTTAAGTTTTGTTCTTGATCAACCACAGTCAAAAAATGGTTTGGGGCCTGGAATGGGCTGCTTCTGGGTGCCGCCCCCTCAGGAGCTGGTGTCTCAGAGGGGCCTGAGCACCACGTGGTACTCTGTGTACTGACAGTACTGGGGAAACTAAGCCCTTATGTGTACCTCCCAGACAGGCCACCATGTTCCTTCTGACCCTGAAACTGAGGGTGTACTTTTCTGTTGGAGGCCCTTCTAGGCAGCTAGCTACATGTCTAGGACAGTGAGTCCAGATACTTCTGCAAAGGTTTCTAGTCACCTGGAAAAATCTCTGAGAGAGCCAAACAGAGCAGTGGTTTCTTTTCTTTGGAGTGACAATCACCCTCACATTATTTCACAGTAAGGTAATAGCTTTGGTTGATCAACCAGAAGTGAAAACCCAAATTATAATTACATGAAATAGCCACAAGATGTCACTATGAGCTCAGTTATCTCAGAAAAACAACCATCAAAAAACAAGAAAGGTACTGGTGAATAACAGAATAATAATAATAATGCCTACTTGAGGGTGTTCCCTCAGCAAATTACCAGTCAGGTGAGGGACACCCGTCCACACAGTGCCAACACTTGAAGGACAGCCCCTCCCACACAAATGCCACCCATCCCCAGATGGTCTCTTACGGACTTTTTGTTGAGGGATTACTCTCGCAGTCAAGGTGTGCATGCATGATACGGGGCTTTGGAGGGGCCAAAGATAGGCATTCACCATGGTCCAGTGAGTCACAGAGGGAGTGCTCTGGGTGCCACACTCACCTGAGGGAGCCTTATCCTTTTCTGCTCTTTCAAAGACAGAAGACCGCTCCCGACAAGATATGTTAACCAAGACTTTCACGGCTGAAAGCTTTTCATAAAGAAAGGGCCAAAAAAGGACCAGGTCCTGGGGCATCCATCTAAGCCACCAGCAGTTTAACTGATGCCCCTCTCCCATCTCTCCCTTCCACCCTCCAGTCTGCTGTAATTGAACACATCTGAACATTTTCTCCTTGTCAGTGGACAATTTAGAAAATGTGGACTAGCATAAAAAAAATGTAATTCAACCATAATCTTACCAGAGATAGCTACTGTTCATATAACTTATGTATACTTCAAGTCTTCTTCTACTAATATAATAAACATTTTCAAAAAACTAGTTATATGCATACTTTTTTATTAATATTTAGTAAATATTTTCCAATGTTACTAAATATTTTGAAAATATTTTAGCAGCTACATGCTAAGATTATACCATAAACTGTTTGATCAGAATGCCAAAGTTAGGGGAAGCCGGGATGACTCAGTGGGTTAAGCGCTCACTTTGCAGCGCCAGGGACCGGGGATTGAATCCCAGCCCCGGCCCATGCGGAACCATATGCTGAACTGGGAGCTCCCCCAGTTCAGTTCTCTCTCTGTCTCTGTATCTCTCTCTCTCTCTCTCTCTCTCTCTCTCTCTCTGTCAAAAATAAATAAATAAATAAATAAATAAACAAACAAATAAAATAATTTTAATTAAAAAAAAAAAGAATGCCAAAGTTAGGTATTTAGATTGTCATGTGATGTTTTTGCTTCTTTGTTCCTATTATAGTTAGCTATCACTTTAGCCAAAAGTTTAGTCCTCATTACCTATTTGTAAAAGTGAAACAGCTACATTTAAGAATGTTGTTTCTGCCCTTTCTCAACAAACCCCACTCCCACCCTTCTCGATGAAGCTATCAGAGGGATCTAGAAAAACTGAAGCACAGGTGTGGCAGCTTCTGAATGCAGTGGGATCTGAGGCATAGAAGATACCAGCATCCACCATATCTTCCCAAATAGGAGGCATACAGACAGGGCAAATGAGCCAAAGAGAAGTTCACCTTCTAGGAAATCTTCCACGGTGAGAAAAGCAAATACCCAAGAAAAAATATTATAAGACACTGCAGCAACACCAGCTAGAAGGTAAAAGAAAGATTTCTTCACATCTACCAGGGGAAAAGTCCTCAGGTCCAGGAAACAAGACATTCCAACAGCACTGAATACCCTTGTGAACAAAGGTGCTCAGAAAGAAAGAAAAATCTCCAGAAAAGGAACTTGAAGATAAGGAAATATCTGAGCTAAGTGATACAGAAATCAAGACTGCAACTCAGAAAACACTCAAAGATATCAGAGAAAGCTGGCGGAGTACACAGAGGGAGCTAAATGATCTCCAAAAGGAAAATGAATCTATAAAAAAGAAGCAAATAGAAATTCTTCAGATAAGCAACACAATAAAAGAAATGAAATAGCTAGCATAGGAAGCAGAGCTGACCAAATGGAGGAAAGAATTAGTGAAATTGAAGACAGAAATTTGGAAATGTCACAGAAAGAAGAAGAAAGAGACCTAAGAGCTGAAAGAAATGAAAGATATCTACAAGAACTGTCTGATTCCATTAGAAATAAAATAAGAATAATAGGTATTCTGGAAGAAGCAGAGAAGGGCACAGAGAATTTGTTCAGATAAATAATAGATGAGAGCTCCCCAAATCTATGGAAAGAACTAGATCTCAAATTCAAGAAGAAACCAGGACCCCTAGCTACTTGAATTCTTAGCAGACCTTCCCCAAGGCACATTATACTGAAGATATCAAAGGTCAAAGACAATCCTCAAGGCAGCCAGAACAAAGAACACTATAACCTATAAAGGAAAGGCCATCAGACTATCATCAGATTTCTCAAACTATACAAGCCAGAAGGGATGGAATCAAGTATTCAAAATATTAAAGGAGAGAAATTACCAGCCAAGAATCCTCTATCCAGCAAAGTTATCCTTTAAAGATGTATTTTATTGCTTTTGACAGAGAAGGGGGAGGGCCCTAAGCAGTCTTCATAGTTGTACATCATTAGTTTTCTGTATGGTTTCATTCCACACAGGTGGGCAGGGAGCCTTCCACATAGAAGGCATGCCCCCTCGAGCCAGGGGCCAAAAGGGGGCAGGGGCTGAGAACCAAACTGGGGGCCTCCTGCATGGGAAGCACACCCCATTCAGCATATGGGTCCACATGTGTCGGGGCCGGGATTTGCTCCTTGGTTCTTGAGACTTCAAAGTGAGCCATCCCAGCTTCCCCAAGTTATTCTTTAGATATGAAGGAGGAATAAAGACCTTTTCAGACATACAGAAATACTGAAGGAAGCAATTGGACCTCAAACAAAAAGTAAAAATAAATAGGGATAAATTGGAGCAAAAAAAAAAGAATATAAAAGGGCGGGAAAAAACACATATACATGGAGATTAGACAACATGTTATTAAAAAATGACTGGATCAAAGAAGAAATAGATTAAAAAATACACAGAAACAAATGACAATAAAAATACAACACACCAAAATTACAGGGATGTAACGAAAGCACTATTAAGAGGGAAATTTATATCACTACAGGCCTATCTCAAGAAGCAAGAAAAATCACAAATAAACAACCTAATATCACATCTTATAGAACTAGAAAAAGAACAAAAAACACCCAAAATCAGCAGAAGGAAGGAAATAGTAAAAACTAAACAACTAAATGAAATAGAGAATAGAAAAGCAATAGAAAAAATTAATGCAACAAAGAGCTGGTTCTTTGAAAAAAATTAATAAAATTGACAAATCCCTGGCTAGGCTCACCAAGGGAAAAAGAACACACACAAATAATCCAAATTTAAAATGAAAGGGGGAAATTACAACTGATTACACAAAAATACAAAGGATCGTGCAAGAATACCATGAAGGACATATGCCACCAAATTTTGCAACCTAGAAAAAATGGACAAGTTTTTAAAAACATATAGTCTACCTAGACTGAATCAAGAAGAACTGGGTAACCTAACCAGACCAATCAACAGTAAGGAAATTGAAACAATCACCCAAAACTTTCCCAAAAGCAAGAGTCCAGGACCAGATGGTCTCACTAACAAGTTTAACCTGGCATTCAAAGAGGAACTAACACCCATCCTTCTCAAACTTTTCCAAAAAATTGAAGAAGAGGCATTACTTCCCAACTCATTCTATGAGGCTAACATTACCCTAATACCAAAGCCTGGTAAGGACACACACACACACACACAACAACAACAACAACAACAAACTACAGACCACTATCTCTGATGAACACTAATGCAAAAATTCTAAACAAAATACTAGGGAAAAGCCGGGACGGCTCAGCGGGTTGAGCGCTCGCTTTGAGGCCATGAGGACCGAGGATCGAATCCCGGCTCCGGCCCAGGCAGGACCCACATGCTGAACTGGGGAGTTCCCACAGTTTGGTTCTCTAACTGTCTCTGTCTCTGTCTCTCTCTCTATCTGTCAAAAAGTAAAATAGAAATAACTATGCACTGA
>PVKE010036775.1:0-16226 GCA_004027555.1 Craseonycteris thonglongyai | reverse complement strand
ATGACTTGTCTGAAAGTGATGTTCAACATTATGTTTTTTCGGCACTGCAATACTACTGCCACACAACAGGCAAACGCATTTACCTTTTAAATTAATGAAACAATATGATTCCTCCCAGTCTGTGTTAAAACTATAGGTTCGTTTTCTCTTATTTGGTCCACTCATTTTAGGACTAAAAAAATAAAAATAAAAATAGTTACAGAACTACAATATCATATCAAATTGCCACCATAATAATAGATGACCTACCTCGCTTTTAGTTCATTTAAAATCGAATATATCAAAACACTGTGATCCTAGCCAACCGTCATGACCCGATCAGTCCAGCAACCGCGATCGAAATGGCAACTTCGAGTCTCCTGGTTGGGTGGAGGAGAGTTTAAAGAGTGCAGCGGCTAAACAAGACGCGACATGTACAAAGGCGAAAGCTAGGGAAAAACTTATACATACGATATCGCAAACATACCAACGAATATAATAAACCTGTGTAGATACTCAAACAATATTTTAAAATTCTAACAAATGTCTAAAAATAAATTATAGTTTTACTTAGTGTTTATGAAAAACTTCTGATGCGGTCAAATAATGGCGGGTGCACACAAATCAGGCCATGGGCACCATGGTGCCCGCGGGCACAGGGTTGGGAATCCCTGCTCTATCCCCTTGAAAGAATTTCAGTCACAGGAACAGAAGATGTAGGTAGTGTTAGATGTTAATCTAACATGGAAAAACAAAAGCAATTAATTCTTTGAGTCTTTCCAACTAACAGAAAGAAAACCAAGTGTCACACACACCTGGCTGATCAATCATCCTCTTCTCTTTGTTTCCCTGGAAATAGAAATTAATAATAAAGATAGCACTCCACTCCAGACCCACAAAGGGCTGGCTGTCCACCCTTCTGGGGGCTGTGCTTCGGGCGTTCCTGCAAGGCCCAAGCAGCAGACCTAGGATGCCCACAAGAACCTTTGCCTCAACCTTCTGCAGTTTAAACAGGTTACGTCATCTTGGTGTGAATGGCCCTTAACGCTTTAAACCACAGGAGGTTGAGGTAACTGTCTAAAAGTTATATAACTGACTAAACCCAAAGCAAATTAGTGTGTTAGCAATGTCTGAGTATCCCTCAAAACAAATGGATTACCTTTTAGACTGGAGCCTGGAAATCTTTTGCTGGGCATCCTATAGTCATGTATTTGGATTAAAAACCTCAGTGGATCCTTGCAGACAAAAACGTCTGAAAGGGGCTGCTGGGATAGTTCAGTGGTTGAACACCTGCCTTCCAATCTCAAGGTTCGATTTCTGGCCCCAGCCCATGCAAACCTCATGTGCTGAACTGCAGCTGAACTGGTAACCGCTGGGACTGCACAGTAGCGAAGGTTCTTGCCTCCCATGTGGGAGGTCCTGGTTTTATTCCTGCCCCACATGGCCCCTCATCCACCTGTGTGGAGTGAAAAATCATGTCACAACTAATGTACAACTAAGGAGACTGCTCTGAGCCCTACCCCTTTCCTTCTCTCTCTCTCTTTCTCTCTCACCTTCTCTCAAACAATAAATCTTTTTTAAAAATGTCTGAAAGGATAATACATAAAAAGGCTAAAAGTGGTATGCATGTTTGTTAAAATGCACAACACTGTTTCACAATCAGAGTTGGATGGAACCTTAAGGATGCCAACTGACTTGATTCCTCAGAGTCCAGGCCCTCAACAAAAAGATGAGTATCTACCCCGGGAGATGAATGCATTTCCAGTCTTCTGTAAGAAACACAATAAGGATGTTTATGTTCAAAATACCAAAGGCACATTTCAAAAACTTTTATTTCAAACAAAGATTTTCCTTGAGAAAAGTTATTACAGGGTGAGGGGAAGTGCACTGTAGAAGCTGAGTTAACTGTTTTAATCAAAGGCAAATTTGGGAAGGTGGTTAAGCTTAGCAAGGAAGTCAAATCATAGCTCTGCTTGCCACTGACTAGCTCTATACAATCTCAGACAAAACTGTAAAAACATCTCTGAACCTCAGTTTCTTCATTTAAAAAATGAAGGTAATAATCGTGCTTGCCTCACAGCATTAATTGGAAGGATTAAATGAGATAGTGTGTAGACAAGTATGTCCCACTCCTGGAGTCAAGCAACTCTTGGCATGCATGAAGCATGCAATAAACACTGGCTTTTGTTATTTCCATCATTCACTCTGCAACAAGCAGAGTCGGCATTGCCCTCCAATGCCATGCTGAGTAAGGCTGCTGGTGCTCCCTGCAGTGGGAGCCTGGCACCAGAACCAGGACTGAGCCTCCTGGGATTGACATGGTTTCATAGGCAGGCATGGGACAGTGGCTAGCAGCAGTAATGATCTGGACATGGCTGGTAAAACTCTTGGTGCAGTTCAATAGGATGAGCTTGAATTCCAACTCATCACCTTCAAGCTCTGTGACCACAGACAGGTTAACTTAATCTTGCTCAGCCTCCAGTTTTCTCTTCAGCTAAATGGGAAACTTTATCTAAAACTCTGCAGGTGAAAGCACTAGTAGCATAGTGCCTGGCCCATTGCACCATAAATACCATGCTTTCCTTCCCTCCCGCCTTTATCCTATACCTTCCTAATGTTAAGTGCCTTCAGGCATAAGGCGTGAGCTTGTCAAAGGTGATAATCAGAAAGTGGGCTGGGTGTCTTATGAATGAGGATGTGAGAAAGTGTGGGTTGGTACAAGGAGTGGCATTCTCTTCTGAGCCAAGAATGAACCAACAGGCACTGGAACTAATGAAATAATGTCACCTTTTCAGATAAGAACATGAATCACTGAGAATCTAACTGTCAATAAAAGAACTGATGTACTGTGAGCACAGCTTAAGAATTTTAAACCTGTGTCTGTGTGACTCCTAGTTTATTTCATTGACTTTCACGTAATCTTTCACTCACAGACCAGGTTTCCAGTATCATGAGGTGACTTCACCTATCCTTGGGTATGTCATAGAATTTTGAATTTCAACATAAAATTAATTTTAATCTACTTTATAACCCTGGAAGGAAAGGACATTCAGAAGAAAAGGATTAAAAAAACAAATAGGGAACTAAAAACCATAAAGTTTGGAAAGTGCTATCCTCCAGCATCCTTGGGGAACATTCACACAACTCACTTGCTAGAACCTGAGGTCACCTGTCCTGTGAGGGGTGTGAACAGTTGCTAAACTATCACAGCACCAACAAAGGAACATAACAGCTGACCCTCTATCCCCCTGCCCCCCACCACAATACTGGCTCCTTTGGGACCAAAGTGAGGTTGAATCCTGCCTAAATAGAAAGCAGCCCATGTGGTTAAGTGAACACGATACACACTGTCCTGACCATCATCCAGATTCATATGAGTACGTCTGAGAATGGCCAAGGTTCAAATAATCATAGGTATAAAGGGCAATTTAAAACAGATTAGTTATAAATGTGCCTGCCTGTACCATTCCTCTCCACTCCACTCTACCCCCTCACTGACCAAATTCAACCCAATTCCCTCCTAACTCAGGTAAGAAAGAACATTCAAAAAAGAAAAAGACGTTGGGAGAAAAAAAGGATAGCTTACCTATTCCAGTGACCATTTCTCCCACATTCTACAAGTAGGAAGGTTCTGAGAAGAAAGGAATGCGCTTTGAGAGTGCTCATCACAGAAGTATCAAGCCAGGGAGCGGTGCTCAAAGGACACGAGTCAGGAGAACAGACACTTAGGGTGATGTCCTGCCCATGGTCCACTCAAGCCTGACACATGGTATTCGCCCCACAGCCCCACCAACCATGGGTTATTCCTCAGAAATATGCTTTGAACCTATGCTCTGTAAAGACTTAAAAACAAGAACACATGAACACAACCCAGACCTATCACTGCTGATATTGCTAGGCCCAGAACCAGCACGGCAATACTGTGCTCTTGTGACAATGACAAGAACTAGCAGCCCACCACGAATGAAAACCTCAGGACAGTGCAGAGGCTGGCCACAGAGAGCAATGCTCACACTTCCACATGGATGCTGCTTACAATATTCCTCCACTGTTGTCCCCTGGTTGTCCTTCTGAGAGGTATACAGGTCAAGTGTCTTCTTCCCTGTGTTCAATGTGCAAATTAAGACTTGAGACTCTGTCATTTACCCTGACTCCTACCATGAGAACTTGGCCTGCAGACACCCAGTCCAGTCTCCATCCAGTTGACTAGGGCCTTCCCACAGGCTACCAGCACAGCCCAGCATTCATGCAAACAAGTCACAGATACCTGGCTGCACACTCATGATGAGAAAAGCCTTTTACCAATGTGGATTTTTAGCTCTGGCGACTGCAAACTTTTCACTCCAAAGCAAATTTCAACACAAGTGCCTCAACTTTTATGACCTCCAGACACTTCTCCCCGCTAGAACTATCTTGATAGCTGTGAAACCAATTTAGTAACTCACAACCAGGAAGAAAGTTTTGGCCACGCTTAAGCACAGAGTGTTTGGCTGGGCACTTGATGAGTATGAATACTAAGTGTTTGCACACATTATATAATCACGATCAGAATATCCTTCAGACCCAAAGCCCTGAAAAGCCCCGCCCCCCACATGTGTGAGTACATGTGTCATTTCAAATTCAGACACATCAGAAAGTCACATAGGAGAAGCCAGGATGGCTCAGTGGGTTAAGTGCTCACTTTGCAGCCCCGGGGACCAAGGATCGAATCCCAGCCCCAGCCTGTGTGGAACCATATGCTGAACTAGGGAGTTCAGTCCTCACCGGGTGAGAGACCCTGGCTCATTTCCTGCCCCGTGCAGCTCCACACCCACCTGTGGAATGAAACTATGTGGAAAAACGAATGATGTGCAACTATGGAGACTGTTCTGGGTCTCTGTCCCTGTATCTATCTATCTATCTATCTATCTATCTATCTCTCTTTCTCTCTCTCTCCCCCCCCTCTCTGTCAAAAAAAATAAAAATAAATCTTTAAAAGAAAGTCACATATACAATGAGAAAATAATTGGGAACTCATGGCCCAAAGGCATATATGTAATATTGTACAAATTCAAGATTCCCAGTCAGAAGATGTGGGTTCTATTACTTCTCTTTTAACCTGGGGGCAAATGATACTGTGCTTAGCATTATGTGTGAGAAACTCACAGAGCAACACTCTACTGTAATAGTATTATTTGGAAGGGAAGAGGGGAACAGTACTGTTGGCAGGGGGAGAAGATATTTTAACTTTTTCCATCTTTTAGTATTTCTCTGATTCAATCTATTTTATAATGTTAAATCGTATTACACAAAGAATCCTGTTACATTTAATGTGGAACTATTAATATATATCATAATACTGGCTGCATATATGGTATTTCACCTTTGAAAAATGTAAATAAATTAAAGAAACACACCATCAAACACTTTTTCAACAAATCAAATGTCAATGTCACTATTACACCTTTGTTCAACTCATAGTTTCACACTATGTAGGTCTACTATGCTAACCAATCATCTGGGGAAATAGAAGGATATTACAAAGGTAGTACTGCACAACAATAAAATGTAATTTAAATCTTCTACCTCATTATAGATGACAAAAGTACCTAAAACTCTTCCCACCATAAAAGTTACTAAATAAACTTCCAGTGCTTAAAGAGTTGCTCTCTGGGAAATTGACTGTTCAGAATAATTCATTTCCGCCCTTTTCAAATAACCAAAGTTTAGAGGCTCAGAACTATATGCTAACTGCTCATAGTTGTAAGCCGCCCAACTCTGTTCTTAGGAACAAGAGACCAAAAAGAGCAGATGGCCAGAATGCCGCCTGCACCCCTGTGTCTTCAAGTGAGGCAAACAAGCGCCTAGGCCCTGGGAGGGAAGGGGAGGCCCACCTGGCCATGGCTAGGCCGTGAGGCACCAAGTGCCCGCTCTTCAGGCACCCCCAGGCCAAGGAGGTCACACACCAGCTCAGAAAGCAAAGGTCTCCCAGCCCTCTGATGCTCGCCTAAAGCAAGGCTCTGCAAATCTAATGTCTATGATTCAGTAAGTAGAAAAAAAGAAAAACTAAAATTCATTAAGCAATAAAAGATCAAATTCTCTAAATCTGTTCTGTCCAATTTTAGAAGCCCCTTCAAGACTCCTATGTTCCCGTTTTCATATGCTAACACAAATTCCACTGATAAATCTGAAACTGTCTTTAACAGCCAGACTCCTCATGATTCTTAGCAAAGTGGCAAAGAAAAAAGGGCTAGGAACACCTTAAGAACAGGCTGTCCCTTTACCTCACCATGGTTTTCTTCCAGTACTATCTGCTTCTAAGTGTGAATTAAAATGTGGCATGTTTTTATCCCTGGTAAAAATGGTTATCACATCTGGGTGGGAGGGGAGGGGAGAAATAAGGGCTAAGAGCATCTTGTCAAGGAAATATAAGTCCCCAATAAGAGCTCAACGTACAATTGCATCACATGGATAGGGAACAGACATCACATTTATTGAAAAGGACTACTGTTGTGCAGATTTGGAGCTTTAATAAACACTTGGTCCACAAATGCCCAATGAATGCTATTCCTTACTACAAATCACTTACTGAGACAAGGTCCACAGTTCTCCCATAAAGAACTCTTTGTTTTGTTACTTCCCCCATGTTAGGAATATTGCTGACCAAATGTAAACCCTAAAAAAGCCTCTCAGTCAGATGAGTATATATATTTTTAGAAGCATCTGACCTGACAGCCCTAAAAATGAAGGCAGCTTCTCCTTTGCAAGTGTCCCCAAGGTATCTTAACAATTAGTTAATATAGACCATTCTCACAAACAGCAGACTCATAAACTTGGAATTTACCTTGCTCTAGTCTTCCCAGCCCCCTCAAAAAAACTGAAAGCCAAATAAGAACTGAATGTAAACAAATTTCTATTATTAAGTATCTTAAATTTAAGTAAAACCGCTTTTTAACAAGGGGTGCATACGCTGGGCTAGATAAGTCTTTTATTTCACTTTAGATTTAAAATCTGAAGAGAAATGGGTTTGTTCTTTCAAGCTTTGAAATTATAACATACATACTACAGGATTAAAGGTGGAAGCCACTTCTCATCACCCATCCACAGAGACAGTGGCAAGACATGTCTTCTTTCACCCTTTTAAGAAAATACAAGTTATTTATGTCTATGTGTCCCAAGTAGTCAGTAACTGTTCCCTCTCTTTTACCTGCTAACTCCAAATGTCCCATTATCAGTCAAAACATTTACAGTGAAACTGCTGCAGGCAGGAGGCCAGTGAGCAAGCCCTCTAAGCCAGTGCCAGCTGCTGAAAAACAAGGGGGCTGGGAAGTGGGAAAGGAATGCTAAATAGCTTTAGTCTTCATGCTATTCAGGCCAAAGTTAGCACTCAATTAAAGGGGCTTCACTTTCTTTGGCACACACTTACTTATCATAAACATCCCAGAGGGAAACAAGAGACAGAGACCAAGAAAGAGAGACAAAGAAAAAGGCAAAGGGAGGGGAAGGCAGGCAGCATGCGTGGGAAACCAAGTACTAGGAAAGAAGCAATTTATTTTAAAGGCTTAAGGAAAACACCACCAGTCCAAAGAGGTCATTGAAGAGAACAAGCCCTCCCTAGGACACCTATCAGCTTCCAAGCCACAGCTCCACTGCATCAGGGCTGTGACCTTCTCACTCTGCCTAAACTAATCAAGGTCTGAAACTGTGGGTATGTACCTGCCTGAGAGGCCTCCCAAGGAAATCCCAGGTGCGTGAAGTTAGGGCTCAGATCACTGCTGGGCGGCACACTTCCTCCAGTCAGAGTGAGCCAGACCCAAGAGTGAAGGACTTTGAAGGGTCTTTACAATCGTCCTGCTGCCCAGATGGAAAGACCCACTGGATCACATCAGCTCCTGGGGACATTTTGCACAACTCTCTCATGCGTTTCATAATAATCTCTTCCAAGCCAAAGATGAATACAAATAGCATACTCTTCACCTACAGCTCTCACTGTATCACCTGTAAACGACTGTAAACTCCTTGAAGGCTGGAAGGCTGCCACTCGGCTCCATACCTCCACCACCCACATGGTAGTAACATTTACTGAGTGTCCAATCTAAGACAAATACTCAGCATGTGTTACTTTATTTAATTTTCACAACCCTATTACTACTCTTGGCTCCATTTTTCAATAAAGAGCACTGAGATTCAGAAAAATAATTTTCACAACAGCCAATCCCTAACAAGTGCTAGAATTGGGAAACGCCCCAAAGCCATTATGTTCAACCACTAGGACAGGGGTTCTCAAGCTTTTTAGTTTCAGGATCTCTTTACACACGTAAAAAGTAAAAACTCCAAAGAGCTTTTGTTTATGTCAGCTGTATCAATGTTGATCACATTCAAAATTAAAACTCAGTAATTATAGGAGGGGAAGAGGGAGAGAAACAAGTAAAATTCCCTTGGAATCCTTCATTAACATGAAGTCTGTGATACACTCCAGGGAGAAAAACAATCTATCGTCATCCACACTTTCCCATATGAAATGAAGAAGAGTCAAAACTACAAGGTTTATAATAAAGTGGTATTGAGACCTCAAGCATCACAAAGTTGGATATGATTTTTAGATCCTTCTTTTTCTTTTAAACTCTTTATGGCCTTCGGTGGATAGGAGGGGTGGCCAAGAAATTCGCAGGATCAGGGGACTCCTAGAGAGATGGAAGTAGTAGTGCAAGCTTGCATCCGTGTTCTTTCAGATATTGCCAAAGAAGCACGTCAAGCACAAAGAAACCCCAAAGTATGGATCAAATTGAATTTTGTGGCGTCATTAAGTTCGTCTCAAAACAAAGGAAAACACCTCAAACCATTTTGGAAGAGATGTTTAGTGGTTTATGGGGATTGTTGTCCTAGGAAATCATGGTTTACACGTGGCATGGCCTTTTCAAGCAAGGCAGAAAGTCAATTGAAAATGACCTCCATCCGGGATGCCCTGTTGAGACCACTTCTTCGGACACTGTCCAAAAAGTTGAAAACTTGTAATGGAAGATGCCAGATGGAATAAAATACAGCTTGCCGAAATAGTGGGAGTATTACCCACAACCATTTTGAATATTCTCCATCAGCAAGGAAATGGAGGATATCAAAATGATGTCAAGAGCTATGCAAGATGGATCCGAGAATGCTCACGCCACTGCAAAAAGCAGTGTGTCAAGTATTCACAACAGTTTTTCGGACCTCTGCAGAAACAACGAAGATGAAGTCGTAAACCTGATTGTCACTGGAGCTGAAACATGGGTTCATCATGATGAGCCTGAGTCAAAGCAGGTGTCCATGAAATGGCATGAAAACGGCACACCACCCGTAAGAAGTTCAAGGTGTCGCAAATGGCTGGAAAAATCATGTCATGACTACTGTTTTGGGGATGCAGAGGGTATCCTTCTGATCAATTATATGGATAAGGGTGTCACAACTGGAGAGTACTACTCCAATCTGGTGAAACAGTTCAATGAATTTGTGAAGGAGAAAAGGAAAACGGACCAAAGCGGTGCTGCTTATGCACGACATTGGCCACTCTTCACAACCGTAGCTTCAAAGCGTTAAACCATCCACCCTCCCTACAGTCCAAACTTGGTTCCATCTGATTATGATTTGTTCCCAAATATGAAAAAAACAGCTTTGACAGAAGAAATTTACACATGAAAAGGTTAAAGCCACAAAAACATTTTTTGACGGTATAAATAAACTTATTGAAAGAAACCACAAAAACATTTTTTGACGGTATAAATAAACTTATTGAAAGAAATGTATTACAGTTAAGGGTGAACATACTAAAAAGGAAAAATAATAACTACTGCATTTTTCCATTTATAAGATGACCCGCTACTTTTCTAACCCAACTTTAAGAAATCAATACACAGGTTACTCCCATGTATAAATTTTGGTCTAACAATTTTAGACAAAAGTATCATTCTACACATGGAAAAATACAGTTTTTTAAGCTCTTTCCCTTCACTGCGCACGTCACCCCTCGTAAATAACCTTACAGGCCTCATTCTCTGTAGCTTTGGGAGTAATAGCTAATGGGGGTATTTTCAGGGTAGAAGACTCAGTCCAATGTCTGGCACATACACATTCAAATGCTGACTGTAATCATTATTATTATTAGCTAGAGAGGAGAGAAGGACTAAGGAGAGAATTTCCCACTTCCACAAAACTTAGCAAGGTTTTCCGAACAGACATGCTTCCTTCCCTTACTCTAAAAATAGGGTTCTTTTCAAAATGAATAAGGGAAGGGATGTGCTTTTGCTGGGAGTGCAAACAAAGCAAGACTAAAACCTATCTTCAAAAATATATTGTCCTGGGGAAGCCGGGATGGCTCAGTGGGTTAAGCGCTCACTTTGCAGCGCCGGGGACTGAGGATCGAATCCTGGCCCCAGCCCATGCGGAACCATATGCTGAGCTGGGAGCTCCCCCAGTTCGGTTCTCTCTCTGTCTCTGTCTCTGTCTGTCTCTCTCTCTCTCTCTCTGTCAAAAATAAAAATAAATAAAAATATAAAATATAAAAAAAATATATATATATAGTCCCATTTGAATGTCAACATTCCTTTCTGTCCTCGTAACAAGCTTGAAAAGAAGTTACTACAGATGTTAAGGTCTCAAAGCACTGCTTCAAGTCTTGATTCTGCTTGGGGACAGAATTATGTGGTGTTCCAATTTGTATAGCGAATTAGCATCACAAGACAATCAAGCAAGCTGTAGATTATGATGGTTAGGGAAAAATCAATCAAGATGATACAAATCACTTCTAAAGCCAAAGAAAGGGTCAGATGTTCTACTGAAGACTCAATAGCATCTTCCATCCTAGAATACTCATAGTCCACCTCTGGGGGTCTGTCATCCACGTATCCACAAACTTCAAGGACTTTTCCTCCACCATTTCCCATCAGTGTAACATAATGAGTGGTCTCCCGAACATTTAAACAGAAAAACAGTACTGCCCCATTTCAAAGAGAGAGAGGAGAGAGAGAGAGAGAGAGAGAGAGAGAGAGAGAGAGAGAGAGAGAGAGTGTGTGTGTGTGTGTGTGTGTGTGTGTGTATAGTCAGCCTAGTCTCACTGTCTCACTGGGCTAAATTCAAGATGTACCATTTGAAACAAAACAAGACAATACCATTGCTTTCTGTCCTGTTTAAAATGGTACATCTGATAAGTTTACCCCAACAGCATAATAATAAAGGCCAATCTCAGACCTAAGGAGGGAAGAGGAGAAGGAAAACTGTCCTACTGACACAAGATGGATAGGGCCTTCTTCATTTATAGCTTAAGAGGCAGAAGCAACTCAGAAAATCCCAAGGCTGGTTCCCCCAATACAATACTTCTACATGTAACTTCTCAAATAACACTGACCAAACAAGGAACTGCTTGACACCTCTAATGTAGCTGAATAAATTCTGAATTCATTTCTAAGAATTTAATTTAGAAATTCACTGGAAATTCTCCTACCTGCCATTATATAAATGAAACAAGTTTTCAGAGTCAGGTTTATTTATTTTAACCTTTTTTGAGTCAACAGAGTTATGAAAAATAAATCTATATAATAATCCCTGGTTCAGGGGTGTACAATCTTTTGGCTTCCCTGGGCCACAGTGGAAGAACAATTGTCTTGAGCCACACATAAAATTTACTAACACTACTGGATAGCTGATGAGATTAAAAAAAAAAAAAAAGGCATAATGTTTTAAGAAAGTTATGAATTTGTGTTGGGCCACATTCAAAGCCATCCTGGGCCACATGCAGGTTGGACAAGTTTGTCCTAGTTCAATAAGGCACAGAGTACTCAGACTGAGAAAGTAAGCTGGCAACTTCCAAGGAACTTAAACTACAATCACTAAGATTCCAAAGTGCAATGCATCAGCTCTTGCATAAGTATCTTCGCTTTATATTCCTTAAGTTGTAATGAATTACTAAGAAATACAGCCCCCTCCCCAAAAAAACTCTTTAGAGTCAAACAATATTTCATGTTAGAACTCCTATGCATAATGAAAGATAAATGTTTTCATTTATACCCTATATAAAATATCTCCCTATGTTTTTTCCTTTTGGGTTGTCCATGTTGTACCATAAACCAAAGGCAACAGAAACCACACATTCCCCAAGAGAACTAGCAACTATAGAGAAAGAGTCCTAGAGGTTGGCCCTCATATACAAGAGAATTTAAAGGCACACAGAAATCTATGCTTTGCTGTTATTTTAAACACTCTACCATCCTCATTTAGTGTTTATTTATTGAACATCAACTACATGCAAGGAAGGAAAGCACTGTGCTGATGCAAGTTCGAGCAGTCAACTGCAGAGATATTCGTGGAACCTATCACAGGACTATCAGAGTACTGTCGCTTCTTACCCTAAGGCAGGGGTCTCCAAACTTTTCAGCCCGCGGGCCACATTAACTATCAAACAGCAGTTTGGGGGCCGACTACACACTCGAGGTCCAAATAAAAAAGAATCAAAACATAGATGTTGTTTTTAATTATTTATTTAATATTATTTTATTCAGATAAAAAGGTCTCCATGGGCCGGATAAGAGGGCCTTGCAGGCCGGATGCAGCCCGTGGGCCGTAGTTTGGAGACCCCTGCCCTAAGGCAAGAATTCTGCTTTCCAGGAATTACAATGTAATAGGGTACAACCATGACAAAAAGGACAATTAGGCAAATGTCCCACAAAAGCTAGCCAGGAATATGACAGCCAACAGCAACCACACACTTACATGTGTCATTTTATGAACATGACCTTATTTAATCCTGACAAAGATTCTCTCCTTGACCATCCAAATTTTAGCCAGGCTCCTCAACCCTCTTCTTGAGTAGGCCTTAACATTGACCTATAATGACTTTGAACATACACATACATGGTTCCGCAAGGCCACATTCCTAGGATGAACCTAGCACCCCTTAAAGTGCCTGCCTAAGAAAACTCAAACTGGCAAAAGGACTGCTCCAGCCAATCCTTAAGATAGGGCCCTTATGTCCCAGTCTCTGTGGGAGAGCAGGAGCCTAACTTCAATCAGGGCTAGTTAGCAAGCTCAGACAGATTTCACATGGCCCAGTCCCCACTTCCCTGACTCTACAGAGGTCCTGCTCATCCCCCTCCCTACTCCCTCATTCTCCCTTTAAAAGGCCAGTCACCTCTGTACAAACTGAGGTTGGGTCCAGTTCCTGCTGGACTCTTCCCTCTTGCAACAGTTATTACAGATTAAAATTTGCCCTACCACTTTATCATCCAGCTTTTTTCATCACTGACAATCCTTATCACCACCTCATGAACAGGCACTATTGGGATTAGTGACTACTTTACAGCTGAAAAAAATGGGTTCCTAGGTTCAGTCACTTCCCCAGAGTCATTACCTATTTGGTGGCAGTCCAAGCAGAGTGATCTCTTCACCGCTGGTACTTCCTTTAACTACATGGGCCCAAGGACAGGAGAATCCAGAAAGCAAGGTAGAGCGACAGGGGCTGAGAAATGACAGTGCCTGAGCCTTGGTCCCTAGAGCACACCCCAGGCACAAGAGAATGATGGAGGGATAAGACAGATTAAGAACATCTAGGGAAAAAAATCACTGAACCAAAAAACTTTGCAGATCATTATCCTATTTTTTTCACTCTACAAATCTCTAAGCACTAAAAAAAAAGGCTATCAATTTTGTTCAACAAAACTGGTACTAATTGCCCTGTATACAGAAAGACATCCTACTATGTTTTTAAAATCTGCATGTAAGTTACTTCTAGCATTGATGGAAGGCATCTCTTTCTCAATGTGCTGTGCCTAACATGGTTTTATCCCTCGGGTTGGCTCCTGTGTTCATTAAAAGTCTAAATTAGTTTCTGGTCAGAAGCTAGCTGTTTTCTAATTTCCTTTGTTCAGTGGATTAAAAGACGATCCAGGTTTATGTAGATAGTCCTTGGTGCTGGAAGTTTCCCAGTCTTTGTCTGGGAATGTAGTTTAGTGACTTCACAGAAGAAAGGCTAAAAAGGAGCTTCCTCCAAATTTTTGCTTGTTTGTTTGGGGGTATCAGGAAACAGAAAGGACAGTTGTCACTTTTAAACTGGCCTTCCCTGGTGGTAAAAAAGCAGTAGAGGCCACATAAGTCCAGTCAAACCCCAGTTCAGGGGCAGCTGTGTGATGTTGCCATGAGAGGTAACCTATCTGAGTTTGACAGTATCTCCAGAGGTTGCCACAGAGCAGGGGATCAATGATACTAATTAATGTCATTCCTTTCCATTTCCTTTGTTCCCAGCAAACTTCAAAAAAGTTTAGAGAAGGTTAAAGAAGACAGGAATTTAAATGAAGGAGCAAGAAAGGAGAGGGTAGTGAGAAAAGGCATAATTTAAACCTGAATGATAATGAGTAACCAGAAAATGACAGCTTTTTTCCTTTTCAAACTTTCTTTCATCTGAGTCACCTGTTCCAGACATAGGCTTTGGGCCTTGAGTAATTCAAAAGGAGTGGCAGAGAAAGGAAAAGAAACACCCATTATCTTAATGTGTGCATTCATCAGCCTGCTTAAAACAACACTAAGCAGCCCTACCGTCAGACTACTCCAGGCCTGTCTCTTTTCCAGATATTATTACTGAACATTTTGCAATCTTATATTCAGATCCATTAAAGAGAGAACAATTAGTATTGGGGGTGGTAGGGGATCACATTAGATAAGACCCAAGTAACTTAAGTAATATGGAGCAGTAATGTACATTCCTAAATTCTTAGAGCCGTGTAACCAACTTAATTTACTCCAAGAATTAAAGAGGGCACCACCCTCATTACCCAAATGGGGAAGGGCAGGTAGCCTACTAGTGCTATTGTGAACCAACAGCCCTGAACCCACTTCCACATCTCCCAGAAGCCATATCCTAATTCACAATGTCTTCAGCAACACACACTGCAACTGAGAAAAAACGCACTAAACATCAGCATGGCAGCTCTTCCAGGTAACAAACAATTTCAAAAGATTACATATCAGCTTTATCATCTGTGTTTCACGGATTTGTCATAATGAGTAACTTTTCATAATCAAAAATCCAAACTGCCCAATCACCCGCTTTTTCCTGTATGTGTACAGCACATAATGCAGCAAGCACACAATACTGTGATAGTAAAAATGAGTTGTCAAAAGAGAAAGAAAGGAAAAGAGAAATGGGGGAGGAAGGAGGAAAAGGTGGAGCGAGAGAAAAAGATAAAACATACTAGGAGGGATGAACCTTTTGACGTCCGAGCTCCACTGCTTTTATTTTAATGTCTATCTTTCTAAAGTGTCCTTTCAGTCACTAAACCTTTATCAAGTACAAGCCCACCAGGTGTCAAGTTCTGTAAGCATCAGGGGTACTAACCCCACAGCCTTCACAGAGCTGACCTCCTGGCAAAAGGGATCAACAACTATGACAATAAAATGTCAGGCAGGAGTACTGTAAAGTTAAAGAGGGTACTAGGGGACATACTACAAAGGAGTTTATCTTGTGTAGTACAATTAAAAAAAAACATACTGAATACAACTTTTCTAAATGATTGAGGGTCAGCAACAGAATGAATTGTTATGCACTAGAGTTGAATTCAAAAAACATGATAACCAGTTATGTGCCAGGACAATGATAAGCAAGAAGACACACAGTGGTGAGCCTGAACACTAATCCAAGATTGTATGAGCAAACATAAAAATGCAACTGTGCCAAGTGCTGTGACAGCAACAGACAGTGCTTAGAGTATCTGTATTTGTGACCAGGACCCCAGTGGGAGAGTCGGGGAGACAGAGCTCAAGAAGTCTTAAGTGCCTGGCAGGCAGAAGCAGGGCAAGAAGCAGAGGCTGACAGAAGGCCAGGGAGGTGGCAGCATGAAAATGAAGGGGATCATGGCACCTGGCTAGGGCACAGACTAGGCCTGGCTGGACCAAGTCAGGGGCTGGACAAGCCTGAGCCTAGAATCGTATCAAAGAGTTTGGCCTTTATTCCATGAGCAAATGGCAACTACTGAAGGAGTGTGACACGATCAGTTGTTTTGAACAGATCCCTAGAGCTGAACTGTTGTGAACAGATGAGAAGCAGAGAGAGGCCTGTTAGGATGAAGGATATTGCTGAGGACCTCAGCAGCAACAGCAGCAGCAGCTCTAGAATTTTCAGCTTTGAAAGTATCTGATATCAACTAGCTTTTGGTGGAATAAAACACCTGTAAATAGTGGACTTCTGGAAAGTATAACAAAAAGGACACCATTAGTAAATAAAAGGTTGAAGAAGTGGATTTCTCCCC
>PVKE010036774.1:0-16224 GCA_004027555.1 Craseonycteris thonglongyai | reverse complement strand
CTGCTCTCACCCCGCCCGCGGGGAAGTGCCGCCGCCCTGCTCCACAGTCCCTGTGCCACTTTAGGCTCTGTGATCTGATTAGGGCACCGCGTGTCGCCCCTTGAGTTGGGATGTTAAATTGTCCACATTCCTGTGGGGCTTCCACGCTCCCTAGGTCTCGGCTTCCAGCCCGCCCTGGGTCTAGCTCCACTTTGGCTGTGGTTTTTGCCAGCCCCGGGCCACGCTTCGCGCTCCGTTTCTGTCCCCAAACTGCTCCTTCTCCCTCCCTCTCCCGCTCTCCCCTTTTTCCTCTAACCTTTGTGTGTTGTTCTGCGTTGTGTGGTTCTCTCAGTTGAGGGTGCTTCTCAGGGTTTCCCCTGTGGGTTCCTTTTTGTTCGTAAGTCCCTTCCCAGGTAGGTGCCTGGGTTCTCCTCTCATGCCGCCATCTTGCTCTAGATCCTTCTTTCTCTGTGTTTAACTTCAGCCACCAATACATCTTCAGGAAAGAATTGGTTGCTTTTTATGCTTTCCTTACTAGCACCTCCAATATTTTCATCTCTAAGTGGCAGAGACATTGGCCTCTTCAGCATTAGGGCCTGTCTTGTTAAAAGTTGTAGCTGGGTGCTTCCTCTGGGAGGCTGCGGGTGTATTTGGGCACAGCCTTCTGGTGCTACTTGTGATAGTGCATGGTGCCAGCACTTTCTGTAATCTGGATTAGAAAACAAGGTCCCAAAGTTAGGTAGGACCCTGCAGGAATTCTGTGTGGAGCAATATCTGAATGTGTGTAGGGGAGGTCGCACTGTACAGTCCTGTATTTCTCTGAATTCCGCCCTGAACAGAGAAAAGAGGTACTCAGTCAGTAATGGGCTTCAATTAGATGCACATTAGCCTGCGAGAGGATGGGGCAGCTCTCAGGTTTTCAGGGGAGAATCCAAGGACACAGTTGGGCCTCTGTAGAGACACACCATCCCCCCAGCACTTTTCAGGATGGGCTCACCTTCTGATCCTCCCTTCCTTTGCTCCTTGCCTGGCTATACAAAGCATTACTTAATTTGGTCATTCTTATAAAATACACCAGGATTGGTTTGCACATGGTGTTGCCTGTAGCACTGACATCCTAATGTGATAATTTCTTACCTAATGACTGGAAAAATCACCACTGTAAATCTGCACTGTGAAGGCTCACAATCTCACTGTCAGCAAAGGACTTGCCTTCAGAGCAAACACTTAGGCCATTCTGTGACTATGAAGAAGCAGTTGGATACTTGCCAGTCTCTGCTCAAACTGTCCTGAAATGTTTTTTGCAGTTGGACCAGTCATGCCTACAGAATTTATAAAGGCTTGCAATATTATAAAAAAATTCTATTGGGGCAACATATTTTTTTGCTTTCAGTCCTGGCTTATGTAGCTTTAAGTATGACTTTGCTGCTGGGTAAGCCAAGCCACTCTGCAGCCTGGAAGTGAGCTGTGGAGCCCAGAGCTTTGGAAACCTTCTGCAAGAGGGCTCAACAACCACAGCTGATATAGTAGTTCTGATCATCGTTGACACAGGGTGGTCCCACCCCTTGGGGAAGTACAAGACCACCCTTGTTTCCCCACAAGGACACTTCATCCCAAGATTTCTTGGTAGTTCTGAGGGCCCAAACCTCCTCCCCATCCCCAAACTGCCTTCAGTGAAGCCGAACCACTTCCAATCTCAGCAGGATGACTCCCCAGCCAAGGCCAATGTTCACACTCGGTGCTATTGAGGAGTTAACTTGGTAATAAGATGCCATGGATATCAGGGCTGCTCTGGGGAAACATCCAAGAGATACAGCTTCACAATCTGTGCAGAGTGCAGGCACTCCTCTACCTCTCTTGCAGCACAGAGTCAGCCTTCTTATCTTTCACTAATCCCACACCCTGTGGGGAACATGGGTGTGGTGCTTGGAAGAACCCTGGCAGTGTACCAAGGGCCTTATTTGGGGCATTGCTGAGCTGAATTACCTTCTTCTGCTAACTTTGTGGTGTCACGGAAAACTAGCAGTAGTTCAGAAGTCTGAGCATCTAGGGACTGCAGTCAAAGGGACAAGTGGAATCCTGAAAAAGACCAGAAAGCTAGTACTTGCCATCCTGGAAGCTAATGCAGTGTTGCACAGTGAAAGGAAGAAAAAAAAAGAGTTGGCACAGCTGCCCAGTTTGAGCTCCACGATGACTCTCACAGGAAGCTGTGCCCTACCTGTGCTCAGGGTCTAGAGTGGTGCCTGTGTGCCTCTCACATGGAGTGGGGGGTGCTGTATTGCAGGGCTGGAAGTGTAAGCTCCAGCCTAATTTCCTGTACCAACCTATGAATCTCATGTGGCCACCGCAACATTGCCTGAAATTCTGGCTCTGAATCACAGCCATGCTCTGCTTCCTTCCTTTTGAAAGACGAAGAACAGTCTCCACCAAACCACCCACACCCCAAGTACCACAGTGGGGCCAATCCTCCACCCCACTCACTGCCAGTAGATTACTCCATTCTTGCTTTGGAATACCAGAATGGGCAAATTAGTTGGGCATGACCCTCTTAAAGAAATACAGAAAAAATTTTATTATGCTTACTCTAGACATATATTTTCCTGTTAAATATTGTGCTGGATTCATTAATTCATCAGTATGTATTGTGTGTATACTATGTGCCAGGCAGCACTTTAAGTCTGTGGAATGTAACTGTAAATAAAGCAAAGTGTAATTCTTGCTAAATATGTGTTGTATTTTGGTATAACATTGGGAATACAGGGTTAAATGAGAAAAGAATATTTTTTTTCCTAAATAAAATAACACCCCAAATGTTCCATGCTCATCTGGTTTCTGAAAACAGAATGCATGACATGATGTAACTTAGTAGAATCTTGACATTTTGTTATTACAATTAATACATTTTCTCAAATTTGTTGTTTCTTTTCAACAAATAAAACTTGACCTTCAATATTAGTCAAGCTCTCTTGAGTGTTTCTTTATAAATCAATCAATATGAGTTACTTGAAACAAACACTAGCAAGTGGCACAGGACTGTTCTGCAACTTCCAGGGCCCAAGACCTAACAAATCAATTGATGTATATCATCACATCTGCAGATAAAAGAAACATTGTATTTTATCATGTGATGTAGAAATATTTGAGAAAGTAGAACACTCATTAGTGATATATTAACAACAAACAGGAATTAAAAGAGATGCTATGAGCCATGACTTGATTAAAAGAAAAAAGTATTCCATCCATACATACCTCTGTTTCTCCTAATGCATGGCTGCTTATGTTCTGGAGAGACTGCATATAAGCTATATTGTACTTAGTGGTGAGCACTGAAATATTTTCTCTCTAACACTTGGAAGAAGGCAAGAATATTATTTTCATCAAGTTTATTCAACATTATGCTGGAAACTCTAGCATTTGCAATATGGCAGCAAGAGAATATAAAATTATAAAGATTGGGAAAAAATGAAACTGGAAACTTTCACAGATGATATGATAGTCAATGTAGGAAATTTCAAAATATAATCTTTAACAACATCAAATACTTCTGGAACCAAATAGCAATTAGAATAAGGTTGTAGGACATGAGACTTTGCACACATTTAAGCACTGCCGCCAGCCAGGTTTTTACCCTGCCCACAGGTGGAAGTTCCAACCACCATGGGAACTGCCTCAGCTTAAGCCCTGCACCCAGTAGCTCCAAAGTTTTCAAACTGGCTGTCCAACAGCCACTTCTCCCTGGTTACCTCACCCCAAGGCAAACCCTGCCTTTTATTCCAAGTGGGCAGAGACAGTGGCTGTGTTCAGACCTTTTATTGTGACTTCATCCTAGTAGACCAATGGGACTAGAGAATTAAGGCCATGCACACTGCACTGCTTTAGATGAGCCCTGGGCCCTCTTTCCTACTTCAGTCTGAAAGTTGTATTGTGGTAGTGCTTTCCTATCACAATGCTACTCGGATCTTGGCTGGGTGGGCCTTCAGCCCCCTCCCATGCCCCAGGGTACCAAAGGAAATCTGCCATTGCCTTCTTCTGAAAAAACCCAGGAGAGTCACTTGGTCAGGGTCAAAGAAATGGTAAAGATTCCAGGTCTAATCTTCTTGATTTAGCCAAGATTTTTCTAAGGTCAGGCCATAAACTGAGACTTTGCATCCTCTGAGTCACACAAGGCAAGCCCCTTGATGACCGTTGGTGAGCCCCTGAAATCTCCTCACCAGTCTCTGGATGACTTTAGACTAGTAAGTCCTGGGGATTTAAATCAGTGCTTGCCTCCTTCTGCCCACACCCAGACCTCCTGGGCTTCCTATCATCAAGAACTGCTGCCAGGGCCCTGCACTCTCTGTTCCCACTACTGTGCTGTTATTTGGGCATCTTAGGCTAGAGTGGACTGTAATTATGTATCAGTCAGCCATGAAACCACATCCACAGCTCAAAGCCTGCTGGCCCACATTCAGGACCCAGACTTGTAGTGCTTTCACACTCTTTCTCATTTATCTAGTAATGGCACACATTTCCAGCTTGAGCAAGATTTTGGTTTATGGGACCTAGGGCAGAGAGCCTTTAGGATCCCATAGTCTAGACTGTACCACCTCCTTAGACACTGAGAGGGTAAAAAGCTTATATTTCACTAGTGATCTTGAAATGTTGACCACACCTCTTGGCGACAGTGGGGGAAATATACTTAGTTTAGCTTGGTTTTCACCTGTTTCTACACCCCACATAAGCTTTCTAATCTTTCATCTGAATATGCAGCACATATTCTCACTTCTTATACTCCTGGCAGCAGATTGGCCCTCAGTCATTGCTCCTTGGAGTGATATGCATTCCTTCTCCTTGGAGCACAGCCTGAGAACTTCACTTCAAAGCTGGCAACTTTTGCCAAATCTTAATCTAAGCATGTGGTGCTCTAAGTGCCACAGATTGAACATAGGAATGACACATCTGTTTCACTGAGTTCTCTTGAGAGATAGAGCCATTAGTATTAGTGGAATGAGCAATGACATTGACACAGATTTCTAAGATTGTAAGAGATTTCCCTCTGATATGGGACTTGGGTTTTCTATGTTTTTTACAACCCCGGATTAAAAAGGGATTTGTCTTCACGACTTTCCACCTTTGTACTACATTGATAGGAAATCTGACAAGCACAGGTGTGCATCTCTAATAGTGGTGTAATAAGGGCCCTGATTTTTGATCAATTATATGTTTACCTTCCCAACTTTACCTTTGTCTTGGCGACCTGGAAGCAGCTGATTTAGGGCATCATGCCCCGAACTCAGTCTGAAGACCGCACTTAAATTCCCATGTTGCATTTCTTTTTTTTTTTTAAGATTGTTTTACTGTTGCTGAGAGAGAGAGAGAGAGACAGAGAGAGAGAGAGAGAGAGAGAGAGAGAGAGAGAGAGAGATACAGTCAGAGACAGAGAGAAGGGGGAGAGCCCAGAAGTGTCACCATAGTTGCACATCATTGGTTTTTCCACATAGTTTCATTCCACAGTTGGGCGGGGCTGCATAGGACAGGAACTGGGCAGAGGTCTCGACCCGGTGAGAACTGAACTGGGGGCACTCCTGCTTAAGCATATAGGTTCACACGGGCCCAGGCCTAGATTTGATCCTCATTCCCTGGGGATGAAAATTGAGCGCCAAACCCGCTGAGCTATCCTGGCTCCCCCCACACCCATGTTGCATTTCTTAAAAGCTGTATCATCAGTCCATTTCTCTAATACTTCAGTGAGAATAACTACACCTGTTGGGGTTGTTCTGGCATGAGTTCAGATGGTCAGGATGAGTATTCTGCAAAATGTCAGGTAGGATGTGAATATAGGGGTGTATAGTTCCCGTGAGTCTCGCTGCTTTTTCTTTCTGCAGCTAAGGGAACAGCAGAGGAAAAACAACCTTCTGGCTCCTGCAGACAGTAAGAAGAACAAGAAAACTAAAGAAGGCAATGAGCCTGACAGAGCCCTTTCTGAGGGATCTCGCTCACGTGAGGAGGTGGTTCTTGGTTGACTAGGCATCTAGGATACGGGTGCTCAGGGTGCAGAAGAGAGAAGTGGCTGAGATTTTGGAAGAGGTGTCAGACACTGGGTGAGAATTCTGGGTTTGAATCCAAGTTATCAAAAGAGAACTCATGCTGGCCAGGATTCATGACTGGGGGAGCACTGACCTCCCTCAAAGCCTCCCGATCAGAAAGCTCGTACCTCTGATCTAACATGTTAGTCAGTGGTATAAGTCAGGGAGGCATCATCAGCAGGTTCCAGCTTAGACAGGAAATGTGCAAAGAACCTGACCCAGCCCCACCTGTCCCTTTCTTTGTAGCACTAGATGTAACAAAATCAGGCATTAGATGATTTCAGAGATCAGGACAAAGAGAGAGATGCAGCAATATACTTCTGGTCCCAGATTCACTGGACAGGTCTTAAGTCCTCAGGACTCTTTCCCCATCCAACCACAGTTTGTCACCCATCGTCCTCATTTCTTTACTCATCTGGCCTATTGGCCTTATCTTTCTAGAGCCAGAGGCTTGGATTAAGTGCCACAGCTGTGCTTGGAAAAGGCATGTGGGGCTGTGGTGAAGCAGGTTGGCTCAGGTGGAGACTGGAAAGTAGTGTCTCCATGGATCCTGGTCCCCAAACACAGGATTGTTCTTCAGAAAGCTGAGAGTCAAAAGAGGAGCACCTCAACTCTAGATTATTGGGTGATTTCTTGGCAGGTATTTAGTATTGGATCTAGAAAGTTTGGGTGGGATATCTTTTGTCCTGCAGGACTGCAAAATGGCTTTTAGTTAGGCACCTTTAATTCCACAAAAGGTCTAAATTGAGTAAACACAGTCGGTGGTTGGGAGAAAAGGGAAAGACGGAGACTAAGGGAACAAACAAAGCGGTTGTGTTGCCACATTTCTACCTTCATCCCTAAAACCCTGTGTCCAACACAGGACCATGGGGAGGGTGTCCTGAGGCACAGAAATGCTCTTTGCAAGAACAGTACCTTTGTTCTTTCAGACTTAACACACAGTCTTTCCAACAGTTGTGACTGCCACAAGTCAGAACTAGTCCTATCTTTTTCTGAAGGCCAGGGAGGACTAGGCCCCATGTGTTCATGATGAAGGTCATGCAGTCCTACTCTGAACTCTGCTCAGCCAGAAGGCTACAGATGGCCTAAACCATGGGTGTGCAAGAACCACATCTCAGAGTTTCTCCCAGGTTGTATACTTGTCACTCTGACTGGAGCAATATGTGTCCTCCCTTCTCTGTAACTTGGTACGCATGGATGTGACATGCGATGTTCCTCACACAGCCCCCTAACCTGCTGTTCTGTCATGTGACAGATGCCCAAATCCATGCAGTTCCTGCAGCATCATCTGCTGCAAAGTCTATTTCACCTGCTGGTGTCCCTTTCTCCAGTGACTGTGCAAACAGCTGTATGCCCCTTATCCCTTGGTCCACACATCAACTATCAGATTCTCAGAGTGTAATTCAGTCTGTCCTGGGCAGTAAACTTATCTTATTGCTTTCTCTCTTCTCATCCCATTCAACCACAAGAGGACGGCAATCTTAATGCAATTACTGTGATGGGTGTGTCTAATAAAATGCCTACTACACATATAAGAATTTAGAGTGGTGGTCCAGTCTCTCACTTTGGAGGATGAGCACTCGTCTGTAGACCTGTTCATTGTAACCATCAAAAATGCATTCAGTAAAGGAAAGTTAAAGGCATGCCTTATTCATATGAAGGACTACTATGCAACTGATACAATAATTAAATATATCTTCTATGCAGCAAACCTGAAATAAGTTGCAAAACCACCATCAATGGAGTCCAAGACAACACCAATCTAATGTGCATTAGCATCTTTGCATATGCAAAAAAAGGGTCTGGTTTGTTTTCTCTGGGGCTGCAGGACAGTTCAGGAGGACTTTGGAGAGTTACTAGTTGAATAGTTTGCAGTGAACATTAGGTAAGCTTTAATGCTATGGTTTTGGTACTAGTAATAGGATAGAGATTTTTTTGACCCTGAGTTGTATGTTAATCAGGGCTCAAACCCATTTAGACTATAAGCATTATACTTAAAATCCTTGTTCCCCCATGTTCTACCCTCATTTTTTATCCTCATATGGTTTTCTGAGCCCCTGATTCAAAAAGTCTGCAAACGCTGTCCCTTCTCACTTTCTTTTCTGGCCACCAGGAGCACCTAAAATATGGCAACCTTCACTTCAAAAACTCATCCAAGCTCAAGCTGGTGGAGAAGGCACCCACATGGGGCACTGTGGGGCAGAGTGTGACTATGGAGACAGACCAATCCCTCCATGTTGCCATGGAAACGTGCAGATTAGCGGTTTTCCCCAGCATGGTGGTGCTGCATGGGTTGAGCTACAGGCTGCTGAGTCCTTTGTGTGTTTTGGTTGAAGAACCGAGTCAACCAAGCCATGGAGGAGAATGTACAGCTACAACATTGCATACAGGAGCTGAAACATCTAATCAGCCAGCTCTCAGGAGATAGAGGCATCACATGTGCGATGGAAGACAAGGGAAGGGGTGCAGTGTGGTAGATGGTTTGTTACAACAGCTGAGCCCTATTCACATTTCCTTTCTCCTCACAGGACAATACAGGGCATGCTCTTGAGAGCTGGGCTGAGGGAGTGGTCCTGTGAGGAGCAGTCCTTTAGCCGGCTGGCTCAAGATATAGCAGAAACGAAGGTAGAGGCTCTGAGGGTCTCTGCAGGTGGGGATGGGCACAGGGGTGTGTGTGCTTAGTTCCTCTTCCTTCAGGTGAAGCTCTGGAAGCTGGAGGATCTGGTGTTACCCCTGGTGAGAAAAATTGGCATGGATGGAGAGTTCCTGGAAACCTTTAAAACCTTGCTCTTATGTCTATCACAGCTTCCTCTGACCCTCAGGAGACTGGCACTGCAGATAGACATATTGGTGAGTAGAGCTCTCTGGCTAGGCAGGTAGTTAACATACAAAAGCTGGGACTGTCACGTGGCTCAGAGACCTGCCTTCTTTTCTCTCCACTTCCTGTGGAGTTGAGCCTGGCTCACAGCATACACCCTGGCCAGGAAGAAACCCTGCCAGGCCTTGACACCCCAGAGGGCCCCACCACTCAGCAGACCATACAGATGCATTAAGAAGAGACCCCACAGAAGCTCTCAGATGCAGGCACCAATCCATGCATGTCTTTCTTATACAGGGGACATGACATTATTTTTATAAACAACTGATGGACTGACCACAAATAAAGCCTGCACCACACATTTTGCTCTTCTTCACCCCCCCATCCTTGTTACTAAGTCCTAGTCCCAATTCCTATTTATACCCTAATCTCTAGTTAGGTCTCATAAGTATGACACCTCACCCTCTGCCTCCTCTTCCTTCCACACTAACCCTATCCCACCCTGTATTAGTTTTCTTGTTTGGATATATTGTAAGTAAAAATTTTGATATTTTGTTAAAAATCCTGAACATCTCATTTTCTCTCTCTCTCTCTCTATCACTCTCTCTCTCCCTCTCTCTCTCTCTTTAATTTCAGCCATCAATTCACCTCCAGAAAAGAATTGGTTGCTTTTCTTGCTTTCCTTACTAGGACCTCCAATATTTTCATCTCTAAGTCACAGAGGTGTTGGCCTATTCAGCATTTGGCCCTGTCTTGATAGAAGTTTCAGCTGGGTGCTTCCTCTGAGAGGCTGCAGGTGTATTAAGGCACAGCCTTCTAGTGCTATTTGTGACAGTGCATGGTGCCAGAACTTTCTGTATTCTGTATTAGGAGACAAGGCCCCAAAGTTAGGTAGGACCCTGTGAAAATTCTGTGTGAAGCAACATCTTAATAGGTGTATGTGGGTGGTGGCACTGTACAGTCCTGCATTTCTCTGCATTCAGCCCTTAACAGAGAAAAGAGGTGCTCACATGGTAATGGGCTTCAACTGCATGCACATTAGCCTGGGAAAAGGTGGGGCAGCACTCAGTTGTTCAGGGGTAACTGACTCAGGGACACATTGGGGCTTCTGGAGAGATAGACCATCTCCACAGAACTTTGCAGGATGGGCAGACCTGCTGGTCAACCCTGCGTTTTCTCCTGCCCAGGCTACATGAAGCATTGCCTCAATTTGGCATCCTTAAAAACTACACCAGGATTCGTTTGCACGTGGTAATTAATGCTTTAACACTGACATCCGAATGTGGTATTCTCTTACCTAGAAACAAGAAAAATCACCTCTACAAATATGCACTGTAAAGGGTCACAATCTCACTGTCAGCAAATAATGCACCTTCAGGACAAACACTTAGGCCATTCTGTGACTATGAACAAGCCGTTGAAAACTTGTCATTCATCTGGATAAGAGGGTTTTACTGAAAGCCTTGTTTCTGTCCCTTGAGCCCTGATCTCAAGTAACCTGTCAGCTGGGTTTGATTATTTCTTGAATTTTGGCTGTGTGCCTCTGACAGAGGTGGGCATGGAGAAATCTAGGTATGTATAAAAGCATGAATGTCTATACATGTGTCTGTCCAAAGTGTGCATGAGAGCCTCGGTATGTTTGAACATGTGGCTGTTTATGTAGGAATGTAATTCATAATGAAGTGTGAAGGCACACCCATCCATAACTGAAGAATCAGCACAATTAAAACAGCGAGAGTACTGTTGAAGCAGATATGTTGAAATTTGACCCTTTCCCTGAAAGCTGAAGGACTGCTTATTAACGTTTTTATTCCTGAGCAGTTAATTGACAGGATAGAAACTGGAACTCACTTTACCTACCTGCCTCCTGGAACTGATGAGCTTTCCCTCCCTCAGTGTCCTGAAGTTTTTCTCCTGTGAACAATTCCAGGTTGTGGCCCATGGCAGCAGGATCCCCACTTGTGTGCTCTGGAAACTCAGAGCCTGTTGGACCATATTGGCTTACCGAAAGCTACATTACTGGCAAATGTGCAAAACCAAAGATTTTGTTTTTTGTTTTTTTTGGTATGGAGTAGTCCTCTATTAGTAACAGCTGCTGTGCATCTGATAATGATATGCTCTCATTTCTCTTCTTTCCTCTGCCTCTCTTAAGGGCAGCGTGTTCCCACTATTTGGGCTCTAAACTTTTCTTTAAGAAACAACAATTTTCTTGTACCTTTGCTCTAATTCACTGCCACCAAACCTTTCTTTTGAACTGTCTTCTACCTAGCTGTCCGGTGTTTCTGTCAGGATTTTATTTGACCTCCCACTTCATTGTGGCCCCTGGCTTTTACCCTTTTAGCTTTATCCCTTAATCACTTTTGGTGTGGTCTCATTACCTGATTTTTTTGTGTTTCTATTTCTTTATAATTGATGCTTTAAAACCCAAGATTCTCTTTCTTCAGATTCTCCATCTTCCCACCAGGCAGTTTCACTTTGATCCAATTGTTCCATTTTCCAAACCTAAAGTTTTGTGCTGTGTATCAGTGTTTTTCTTGGTTCACCACCACCCTTTACAACAAACGCCCACAGCCTGGTTGCAAACGTGAGCCACTTGTAGAATAATGAGGCATTGGTGTTGAGGAAAAAGAACCTTTACTCAGGATGTGAGACAGGTCAAAACCCTGTCTGTTTGAATGGAGGGCTTGGTCCAGTTCTTTGAGATCAAGCCAGGGATTTTAACTTAAGACATCCAAAAGTTTTTCTAACCATTTGGGGTGCCAGTACTGATCGTTTATTCTCTCATTTGTTATGTGCTATCCTGTTCTCCTTCATATCCCTGTAAGGTATGTTTGACGCTGGCTTCATTTTAAAAGAGGCTGTGCCCCAGATTACCTGGATAGCAAGAGGACTACAGTAGCATTCAAATTTTTGGCTCCTAGCAGTCAGCTTAATTAGCCATTATTGAGGAGGGCTTTTGTCTTTCAACACAAAGCCTCTAATGTTCTTTTTTCTCTGCAGATTGATTTGGTTCTGGGGGAAAGTTCACATAATTACACACTAAGAAAAACAGACACACATTGAACTGAAGACACAAAAAAAGAAACCTGATTGATTCTCCTTGATTCAGATCTCAGCTTGAAAAGAATACAATGCTTTGTACCCTCATACAAAAAACTCTCATGAGGGTAACTGATTTTCTTAATAAGATTTTTGAGAAATACATATTTATAAAGATAGTGTGTATTGAGTGTCCGAGCCTTGTCTATACATCTAAGGTTTTTTTTCCGAATCATCACACAGCACACTTTCACTTTTGTTTCCTTAAAGAAAAAGGAGGTGGCTCAGTGGGTTAAGCGCTCACTTTGCAGTGCCAGGGACCGAGGATCGAATCCCGGCCCTGGCCCGTGCGGACCCATGTGCTGAACTGGGGAGTTCCCCCAGTTCAGGTCTCTCTCTGTCTCTGTATCTCTCTCTCTCTCTCGCTCTGTCAAAACAATAAAAAATAAAATAAAATAAATTAAAGAATCTAACTGAGAAACTCAGCGATAACTCAGCAGCTGAGCATCTGCATTGTCAGCCTTCAGGTCCCAGCATGTAGTCTTCAGTCTTAAGCACAGCCATTCATGTCTCCTATGCTGAACTGGGGTGGGCTTCCCACTCAGTTTCAAGTCGCTCCTGTGCCAGCTTGCCAGGAAAGAAGCCCTGGGCTCAGCCTCGGCCTTGGCTGTGCCTCTGGTCTAAAGGGACACTGGCTTTCAGGTGTGTATTTACCATACGGGAGGCCCCCTGCCGTGTTCCAAACCTGGTTGGCCACATGCCAAACTGTGCAATGAAATGATGTCCAGTATTGCTGACTGCTCTGGGACCTTCTCTTTTGTGTCTTTTGTCTCTATTTCCCTCTTTGATCATTCATTCTCACTTTCTTTCTCTATATATCTCTCTCTTTTTCTACCTCATACTTTCTCTCCCTCTCTCTCTCTTTGGCACAGAAACACTAAAATTAGATCTGCAAAAAAAGCAAAACTAATGGACCGATGATTCTTTTTATATTTTCCTCAGTTTATGTTATTTTCAACCCCAACTGCTACCCTGTGGGGCATATTCTAATGAAACCGTGATGTGTACATGGTTTTCACAGGTCTCCCAGAATATGGAAATGGGCTGTGTCAGGGATCTTTGAGCTGGAGAAACATGACACATAGAACTCAAAGGAACTGTATGTAGTCTTTGAACATTAGTACACACCATTCTAAGGCTAGTTGAGGAAGAACAGGGCTCATTCATGCACTTCTACTTTAATTTAAAATAATTTGAAAAATTTGGGGTCATCATCTTATAGAAAAATTAAATGCTACTTCTTCTATCAATGAGTAACATAGGCATTAAATCCTGAGGTAAATGGAGACATTGAGGCCACTATGCACAGCATCCTCAAAGTTGAGTGAGGAGGGGAGCAAGAATACAGTAGGAAAAATACCTTTTATTTCTTTACATTAAAATTGAAACTGTAAGTGAAAGAGAACTTAATGCCATTGATTCTGAAATGCAACAATGCCACACACTTACAATTTGTTATGTATTTATCTGTGTCGTATGGCTTTATAACTACAGGATGACGGTGTAAATAATTCTCTTCATACATTGTGCTCAGGCATCAACAATGTTTTGTTTGTTTGTTTGTTTGTTTGTTTCCTTAATTTGAACCAATACTAACCTGAGCACTGAGGAAACTGACTGAGGCCCAAATAAGGTTAAAGGTGCCCTGAAAGGCCTGCTTTCTCAATGAGAGGCTAAAGGAGATGCTTGGATTTGTAGGTCATTCTCTTTGCACATCAGTTCAGGTCAGTCAGTTCTGTCATAACTTGTACAATCTGCATAGGAGGGTTTTATTGAAAGCCTTGCTTTTGTGCATTGAGCCCTGATCTCAAGAAACCAGTCAGCTGGGTTTAATTATTTTCTAGATTTGGGCTGTGTGCCTGTGACAGGGGTGTGCATGAAGACATCTAGGTATGTATAAGATTGAATGTCTATATGTGTGTCAGTCCAAAGTGGGCATGAGAGCCTTGGTATAATTGAACATGTGTTTGTTTCTGTGGGAATCTAATTTGTGGTGAAGTGTGAGGGCACATCTGTCCAAAACTGGAGAATCAACACAATGAAAACAGGAAGAGCACCGTTGAGGAAGCTGTGTTGAAATTTGACCCTGCCCTGAAAGTTAAAGTCATGCTTGTTAACGTTTTTCTTCCTGAGCAGTTAATTGACAGGCTAGAAACTGGAACCAAATTTACCTACCTGCCTCCTGGACCTGATGAGCTTTCCCTATCTCAGTGCCCTGAAGTTTTTGTCCTGAGCAAAAATTTCAGTTCTGTGGCCCAGGGCTTCTGGAGCCCTCACTTGTGTGCTCTAGAAATGCAGAGCCAGTTGAACCATATTGTCTTACCAAAAGCTACATCACTGGCACATATGCACATCCAGATTTTTTTTGCTTGTTTGTTTTTTTGTTTTTTGGTATGGAGTAGTCCTCTGTTAGTAACAGCTGCTGTGCATCTGGTAACAACATGCTCTCATTTCGCTTCTTTTTTCCACTTCTCCTAAGGGCCGTGTCTTCCCACTCTTTGGGCTCTAAAATTTTCTCCATGAAACAACAATTTTCTTTTACCATTGGTCTGATTCACTGCCACCACAACTTTCTTTTGAACAGTCTTCTCCCTAGATATCAGGTGTTTCTATCAGGGTTTCATTTGACCTACCACTTCATTGTGGCCCCTGGCTTTTACCCTTTTAGGGTTATCACCTAATCACTTTCAGTGTTATCTCATTACCTGATTTGTTGTGTTTCTATTTCTTTATAATTGATGCTTTCAATCCCAAGCTTCTCTTTCTTCAGATTCTCCATCTCCCCACCAGGCAATTTCACTTTGATCCAATTGTCCGATTTTGCCAACCTACAGTTTTATGCTGTGTGTCAGTGTTTTCCACGGTTCACCACCACCCTTTACTACCAACCCCCACAGCCAGCTTGCAAACATGAGCCACTTTTAGAATAACGAGGCATTGGTGATGAGGAAAAGGAAGCTTCACTAATGTAGTGAGACAAGTCAAAACCCTTTCCATTTGAACAGAGGGCTTGGTCCAGCTCTTTGAGATCAAGTCGGGGACTTTAACTTAAAACATCCAGAAGTTTTTCTTACTTTCAGGGGCCCAAGGGCCCTCACCCAGAATGATATTAAAATAATCGTAGCCTTCTCCACCTCCAGCCAACTGGGCCTAATGATAGTAACAATCGGAATCAACCAACCTCATTTTGCCTTTTTACATATCTGCACTCACGCTTTCTTTAAAGCCATACTGTTTCTATGCTCTGGATCAATCATTCACAGTCTAAGCAACGAACAAGATATTCGAAAAATAGGAGGACTATTCAACACTATGCCATTCACCACAACCGCTCTCACAGTTGGCAATCTAGCCCTAACCGGAATACCTTTCCTCACAGGATTCTACTCTAACAATCTTATCATCGAAGCAGCCAACATGTCTTACACCAATGCCTGAGCCCTCTTAATTACCCTCATTGCCACCTCCCTGACTGCTGTATACAGCACTTGCATTATCTTCTTCGCACTCATAGGAAGGCCTCGCTTTCCCACACTAGTGCTAATTAATGAAAACAACCCCCTCCTAATAAACTCAATCAAACATCTCCTATTTGGAAGCATTTTCACTGGATTCATTGTCTCTAACAACATCCCCTCAATAACCGTCCCCCAAATAACAATGCCAGCCTACCTAAAACTTACTGCCCTCATAGTAACCTTGCTAGGATTTACACTAGCCATTGAACTCAACCACATAACATATAATTTAACATACAAATCCCCCTCCAAATCCTTCAAATTCTCCAACCTCCTTGGCTACTTCCTAACCATTATTCACCACCTTTTCCCATTAGCAAACCTAACAGCTGGCCAAAAAACAGCCTCCCTCCTACTAGACTTAATTTGATTAGAAACTGTTCTCCCCAAATCTTTCTCCTCTTTTCAAGCAAAAGCTTCCACAATAATCTCAACCCAAAAGGGCCAAATAAAACTGTATTTCATATCTTTCCTTATTACCCTTATACTAAGCCTAATCACAATTAGTTTCCACGAGTAACTTCCATAATAACAACTACTCCAACAAGTAAAGACCACCCAGTAACTACCACTAACCAGATCCCATAACTGTACAAAGCAGCAACACCTGTTCCTTCCTTACTAAAGACTCCAAAATCCCCCGTATCATAAACAGCCCAATCTCCCACTTCATTAAGCCCAAACCCAACCCCCACATCTCCTCCCTTTAAAACACACAAAACATAAAGCCCTTCCACAATAACTC
>PVKE010036773.1:0-16222 GCA_004027555.1 Craseonycteris thonglongyai | reverse complement strand
GCACAGTGAACTGAAAGTTGAAGCCCCTTCTCTTTTTTTCTGAACACCACCAGCACCTCATCCTGAATGTAACATAAGAGAGGTGAAACGAGAGGGGTCAAGAAGTCCCCCAAAGCACAAATTAGGTTAAATTGCTCCCCCTCCTAGCCAATGAGAGCTAAGAATATGATTTAATTTGATTTTTGAAAGCGTTACTACATTCTTATTCACCAGAGATTAAAGAGCACAATCCATATTTAATACATACCATGAAACATTTTCCTATAAAACATTTTATTTCCAATGTGCATATGTTTGACATTCTCCAGAGGGCTGCGTTTGAGGCTTCAAGGTCTTATAAAACTACTTTGCTCTAATTGAGATTGATTCTATGTTTTCCTATCTAGGTTTTGCTGAATCTGTTACGGTATTTTTTCTTTTTTGTTTCCTTTTCTTTTTTTTTTTTTTTTTGGGTAAGACAATGAAAATAGTGTAGTCCTTTCCTTAATGAAAAGCATCCCCAATAGACATCATCTTGATCTCCTCAGTATTTGAAAAGGACTCAGCGTGTGCTTTGAAAGATGGTCAGTAAATCATTAATGAATGAGTCCCATGCCACCATCAATTCCATTTCTCCTGTGTTGAAACTGAGGCAACACAGTTAAGTGAGTGTTACAGATTTACAATGTCAAAGTCAGAGTTAAATTGCACATCTCATTCAAATGTCTTTTTCTTGGCACTAGACTATTAGGTTTCAAACTTTGGGTCATGATCCATTAGGGGGTCTCAAAGTCAATATACTTGGTCAGATTGGCATTTAAAAAATGAAATAGAAGAGAAAAAAATGACAAAATAGCCTGCATACCATAGCCATCACAGCACAGAGTAACATTGACCGGCAAACAAAAGGAAGCAAACAAAATAAACAAAAGAAAATCGAGTGCGTCTAGTACAGTAAGGGCTAGTAGTGTTTTGTCAAACTTTTGCATATGTAGGGTCAATAGGTAAAACGTCTCTTTCACTTGTGCGCCTTGTTTAAAATGTTGGAAAGCCAATAAACTAGGCCGTTGGTTTTCCCTAATCAGTCTTTAACATTGGCTAGAAGAAAACACCAACTTCCGACTTGACTTTTTTGACTCTGTTCCCTTTAAGTCAATTTTTTTTTTTTAATCAAGCACATAATACAATACACAGACGATGTAATATAGAACTGTACACCTGGAGCCTATGTAATTTTTACCAACCAATGTCACCCCAATAAATTTAACAATAAAAAGATTCTTTTAAATTATAAAAAAACAAAAAAAAAACATTTGCCACATTTACAAAAAGTTAAGAAAACAATATGTCACAGCTGATGATGTGACACTATGGAGGCTGCTCTGGGCCCTCCCCCTTTCTCTCTCTCTCTCTCTCTCTCTCTCTCTCTCTCTCTCTCTGTCTGTCTTGCTCTCACTCTCATATCTCAAAGAATAAAATAAATCTTATAAAAAAAGAAAATAACCAGGGTACCTATGCACTAATAGACATTAATGCAATGCCATGTTTACTCTGTCCTCCCACACCCTCTCCTTCTCTTCTCCTCCCTTCCTTCCTTCCTCTACCCCACAAATTATTCTCAAAGGACACAATGTTAGATACAGTAAGACTCCACCCTGTCCTTATAACCCCCATTTCTTCCCAGAGGTAACCATTTTTTTGGAGACTGGTTTGCATTGTTCCTGTATATCATTATGTGATTTTATCACATATTTATTTATCCATAATTCAATTAGGCATTGTTTCATATGTGGGAATCATTTAGTTACACATTTTCCTAGCCTAAGTTTTTGAGATGTAACCATTCGCCTCCTGAAAGACTGTTACATCACATTCACAAGCAGTGTTACAAGGAATATATTTATACATGTTTTCTTGTGCACGAGAGCTGTGATAAGTTCTCTACCTTAGGTATCTAGAAGTGAAATTGGTCTGCCTTAGTAGCTTACAGGCATCTTAATGTTCCTAAATTTGAAAAAAATGTTTGTATCAATTTACACTCACACCAGAAGATATGATAACTTTTGTGTGTTCACATCCTTGAAACATTTGAAGTTAGCAGATATCAACTTTTACCATTTACTGGGTAATACATTATTAATTTAATTTGGATTTTGCTCATTGTTAGTGATGTGAGGACATTTTTCTATGCTCAACATGGTTTATTGGCCATTCTTATTTTTTTCTTTGTATATTACTTGCTGCACCTGCTTTTATGGGATGGTTGGGGGAGGGTGCTATTTTTCTTTTTCTTTTTTTTAAGTAATTTATTATACCAATTTGAATATTTTTTTATTGTTAAATTTATTGGGTGGTATTTATTGATATCATATTTTTCTTATTGATAGAAATTCTTTATATGTTGCGATTACTAACCTGACCTATGCATGTTATAAGCCTCTTCTGCTGTCTGTGGCATTTCTTTAAACTTCATATGTTTCATTGTGCGACAACTTATTATCATTGTTGTTAATTTAATGTAATCAAAATTATCAATCTATTACTTTGTACAGTTATAATTTTTTCTTAAAAACAATTTCTCATTCTAATAATATAATATATCATTTTTATTTCTATATCATTTTTAGTGCATATGAAATATATTTGTGTTTCTGGACTGATGGGAAAATTTGGTTTAATTTTCCATGTGGATAGTCAATTGTCTCAGCACTATATATGAATTGACAATCTTTTCTGACATGTCTAATGCTGTTTTTCATTCATGTACCAAGCACTCATACTAATTTGGGTATCTTGAAACTATTTTATTTATTTTGTTTTTCTAACATGCATAAATTAGCAACTTGCTTTAACCGTTTAATTTTAATAACTTATAAACAGCCATATCCATCCTCTTGTTCCTTAAGGGTTTATTTATTTATAGGCCTTCACTCTTATATTTAAATTTTATAATCAGCTTTTCAGGTTTCATGAAAAACTTTTGTGAGCTTTTAGTTGAGACTGAAATAAATGTACAGAGAAATTACTGGATAATTTCTATGTTTGTAATATTGACGGTTTTCTTCCAAGAAAATGACCTACCATTCCATTTATTGAGGTTTTCTGTTTCATTTTTCATATTTCATAGTTTATTCCTCATAATGTTACAATTTTGTTGCTATTATAAGTGGTATGGTTTATTTTTTATATTTTGTACATTTTAAAATTGATTATGCTTGGAATTATAAGACTTTTGCTCTTCTCTAGACTTGCTGATTTTATTAATTATAACAATTTGCTGAGAAAATTTATGGATTTCTGATATTAACATATTGTTTGCAATTGATAATTTCATCTTTTCTTATTTTAGACTTTATATCTCTGATATCTTTATATTTTCTTCATGTGTTAACTAATTTGCTTATTACAATTTGAATAGAGGCAACAATAGGGGAATCCTCTCTTATAGTCCTGATGTTAACAGTTTTTATCAGGTATGTGAGGGCTGTCTGGAAAAATCCAGCCATTGTCAGTATAAGGAGAACTTCATGGCTGGATCCTTTCTGGACAGACCTCATATACACAGAATTTTATCCATTTTTTTCTGCACTTATAATTAGATGATTTTATTTTAATATAGTAAATTATACTAATATATCCTCTAATATGAATTAATTATTACCCCATATGATTATATTTATTTTATATACCTCTGGATTTGGTTTGCTTATTAGTTTTCTATTGTTGCATAACGAGTGACCAGAAACATAGTGGCTTGAAACAACATCCATTTATTATTTCACAGTTTCCATTTCCATGAGTCATTCCAGATACAGGTTAGCTGAGCCCTCTGCTCAGAATCTCACCAGGCAGAAATCAGGGTGTGACCTCATCTAAGGCTCGAGATCATCTACCAACCTCACAGGTTGTTGGTAGTATTTCATTTCTATATAATTAGAAGACTGATCTCCAACTTTTTTCTGTGTCTGTTGTCTGTAGCTAGTTTCAGCTCTTAGAGACTTACTCCAAGCCAGCAGGGGACTCCCATGTAAGAGCTCATCTGATTAGATATAGAAATCATAGATGTAAAGTTTAAAATAAGAAATGATGAAGTCATTATTTGCAAACAATGTGATTGTTAATATCAAAAAATCCACCTAGAATGGTTTGCCTTTCAATTAACTCAAAGTAAACTGATTAGGGACTTCAATTATACCTGTAGAGTTCTGTTATCATTGCCATATGCTGTTATATAAACAGTGGAGTGATTTTCCATGATATTCACAGAATCTACTCACACTTAACTGGAGAACTTAAAACATTTTAACATTCTGCTTACCACAGTTTCCTAACTATATTTAGGAATTTTCTTACTATATTCCTAAATATGATTGGCATATCATGTTGCATTTTTTACTGACCATACTGTTTGGAGTATAAACTTAATCCTAATCATTATTATGTTGGAGAATATTGATGCTTGCTTTATCCTCTGGGGTATATATTTTAATATATGCATTAATGTTTAACATTTTTAAGGTACTGCGTCAGCTGCAGTTAACCACTTTCCCTTCTTCCTTTCATTGGTACATCTTCTAGTTCTTCATTATATTGGATTCCAACATGTAGGAACAAAAGAAATATTATTCCAAAACTTTCAGTTCTATGAGTCACAGATTTGGTCTGCTTCTTATAAGGACACACAATGCACATGTGATCTAGAGTCAAGATAATGCAATTGGAAGTTGGAAGACCATATTTTAGTTTCAAATTCACTATTGGCAACCATAATATTAGTGTTAATTAAATAACTTTCTAATTCCTGTTGTAAGGCAACTTCCAATGAATATAACTTTTATGTTTCTACATGCTACAGGCTTTCTGAACAAAAAAGATTGGCGGATTTGCTTAACAGTGTTTATTTGACAAATAAATACATCTTAGACACTGTAGGTGGTATATATTGCTCCAGAGAGATCTTAGAGACTTAGGAGTATCTGGCCCAGAACCAATCGCTTACATGCCAGGACAGAGATCTTTCCCTCTCCTTACCCAGAGAGGATTTGTTTACACTCTAAGGCCTCTCTGTGTAGGCTGTGCCAAGGTACCAGCCTTCCTTTTTATTTTATTAAAGTTATGGGGGTGACACTGGTTAGTAAAATTATATACCGGTAGATTTCAAGTGTACAGTTCTATGATACTGCATCTGTGTGAGACATTGTGTGCTCACCACAGAGCCAGTTCTCCTTCCATCACCATACTCATATAAAGGGTGTCCCAAAATTCACACAAGAAGTAATTTTGAGAGAAAACACAGGTTTATAATTAAAAATTGTAAATTTTCATTGCTCAACAATAAAAACACATTGTTCTTTCATGTAGAGCTCCATTTTTAATAACCCTGAACTGTCAGCTGTCATGCTGTCTTTTTTTTTCAGTTGGCAACACTTTACCATACAAATGACACAATATTCAATCCTTGCGTGAATTTTAGGACACCCTCTATATAACCCCCTTTAGCCTGCTCTGTCATCTCCCTGCCTGGAAATGATCCAGCAATAAATGCCTCTATTTTTCACATTACCTGGTTGGATACTTTTCAGACAGCCCTTGTAAATCCTGAGTCTCATAATTTGGGGGTGCCTCTTATATGGCACAATCCCAGTACACATGGAGATGAGCCGTTGGCCCCAACTTTGTGGGGGGCAGGGGTTTAAAGAACAGGAGCTGAGATGCTCTGTGTAATAAATGGACAAGTAGTCTCTTCTTTAATTCAGAGATCCTGTGATTGCTGTCAAATAGGAATAAAAACATAAGAGTTCTCAAGCTATTTTGGCGGCAGGAAGGCTGCTACAATCCACTCCAGCACACAGTTTTCCTGAATAGACAGACGAGGTTGTGTTTATGCATATAAGTAGGTTTTTACAAAGGAAGACAAAATATGCAACTCAGAGATATGAAAACATGGTGATTATTTTTAAGTGCCAAGAGGCTAGACAATATTTAAGGTCATCAATGTCAATTGCCCAAATGTGTTTATTTCCATACTTTCTTTGCTTGCAGAATAATGTGTATCCACTTAAATCATTGTATGCCTATAGGATTGTTTCTTAACAGGGAGTAAGACAAAAAGAAGTCCCTTACTTCTCTTCAGTGTATAGTCTTGTCAAAAAGGAAAAACCTACATGGTAGGAGGGGAAGAAGGCAAATTCCTGCAAACCTCAACACCACCACCAAAACCAAAGTAGAATTAAGATCAAAGTTTTTCATTTACTCCATAAGCCAAAGAGAGTTTTAGAAGAGAAGGGGTTGGGTGTAGAACAACTTCTTATTTTGATACTGCTTTCCAAGACCTCTTCTCTACTTCTCCCCCATACACGCTCCACAGATGGCTCACAACTCTGGTACTTTGATGCTATTTTACTAATCTCTTCACTTGCTTATCTTCACCACTAGACTATAAAGTTTATGAGAATAGGCGATGTCTCTCTTGATCACTCAATACATATAACCCCATGACTAGTCTTTTATAACTCTTTGTAGAAAGAAAGGAAGATGATTCAAAAGGAAATCAGATGGAGAGAAAAGGAGAGAAAGGACAAAAGAAATGTCTACTTTCAGTGACCAGGACCAAGATGCTAGAGAGAGGCATAACCGTGAATATGGACATTGAAATCTTTCACACACAAATCTTTTGAATTAAAAAAAAAAAAAAAGCCTTTTTACAACACTACTCTCTTTATTTGCTCACTTACTTTGCCTACACATCACTTTCTCCTGAGATTATCAGTTTTCAAAGTTCTGACTATGAAGTCTACTTTCTAAAACATTTAGAAATGCACAATTTTTTCTTCCTTTTCTATCCTTTCCATAAAATTCTTGTCACTTTATGATGAATAGAAATGTATTGCTTACATGTCCCAAGTTCTCTTCAAAGTCTTGTTTGATGTTGAAAATGTGAAGAAAATAGACTAATTGGAAGGTTTGAAGACAGAGCAGGAAAAGAAGTACTGACAAGCGTTTTGGAAGCTGAGCTGTGGTTAAACATACCCGGTGTTTTTGATATCATGTTTCCCATCCACTACCTCTTAACTCCTAGAATTGAGTACATGTCCTTAAAAAGGTTTTCTATCAAATTGGTATAGCTGATCCACATCAAAAGTATCATACCTGGAGACATTGGTTTACATTTTGCCTTTCTATTTTTTTCTCTTCTGAACATCTTAGCCTAAATATATGGTTTTAGTCTGACACAGAGCTTACTTTGTTCCTCATATTATTATATAAGATTGAGCATTGCTAAACCTATGGTTGGAAATTAGACATTTCTGGGGGAAAATGGATAAGAATATCACATAATTGTTGAACATAGCCAAGAAATTTATTTTTAATAAGTGAACCACAGATGGCATGCCATCTGTCAGCATATGGCACTGGCTCTTCAAGCAATGTTTACATCTGGGGGGTATGACGTTTTTCTCAGACAACAAGAGGCATCATTGGACGGAACATATAGAGCAGTGAGTTTAGACTCATGAATATTGTAAGTTTGCTAGGGACAGAATCAGCATGTTTATATGCATACAGCTTTCATATATTTGGGTGGATGAGAAGAGCAAAAGTCTGTCCATTGAAATTCTGTTCTGGTAATAGGAAATAATAATTTTTAAACTGTTGTTTGTTTTTATTTTCTTTCTCCCATGACATGAAAAATTACTTGTATGAAATTATTGGATCATCAGATTTGATGTTTGTTAATAAAAGACTAAAATTGCATTTTAATTTATTGAAATCCAAACCGTAAGTTTTATTGAATCCAAAAGCATTTCCAAAAGACAATTTATTCTGCAAGTTTCAATAACTTTAAAAAGTTTTATCTGGTCCTTTTATTTCTGTTTTACTATGTATACATATTCGTATTTTTAATCAAGTTTTCTTTTTAAAACATAATTGAAAATATGCTTTTATTAGGTTTTATTATAAAAGCACTTAATGGATATATTTTTTAATTACCATACATTTGTAAGGAAATCATGTTTGACTTATTTGCATTTAGCCTTTTGAACACAAACAATTTGAATAAATTCTGATTAATAACTTTTTTCATTGTTAGTTAAACTAATTTGAAGAAGATTTGCTTTATTATTCAACCTAATATAGCAAATTCAATATTTGTAACATATGCAAAATTATATAAATTGTAAAACTCCAGTGAGTAGAGATTATGAAGAAATATTCAAAAATAATAATAATGATTAACTAATATTGTATAGTATTCTCTATGTATTAGATACTTAAAAAATTTACAAGCATTCTTTTGAATCTTGAAAATAACCCTCCCAAATTATGATTTTCCTCGAGTTACAGTTGAGAAAGTGGATTTAATAAAATTAAGTAATAGGTCTAAAGATAATCAGCAGTATCTACTGCAGGATCATATTTTTTCTATTCTACTATATGACGCTGCATCCCTTCATGAGAAAATAAATGGTGTCCCAAAATTCAAGCAAGAGGGGAAGCCGGGATGGCTCAGTGGGTTAAGCGCTCACTTTGAAGCCCCGGGGACTGAGGATCGAATCGTGGCTCTGGCCCTGGCCCGTGTGGACCCATATGCTGAACTGGGACCTCTCCCAGTTCAGTTCTCTCTCTGTCTCTTTATCTCTCTCTCTCTCTGTCAAAAACAATAATAAATAAATAAAATAATATAAAAAAAAGAAGAGATAATTAAAAAAAAAAAATTCAAGCAAGAAGTAATTTTGTATGAAAATTGCAAATCTTGTGTGAATTTTGGGACACACTTTTACTATTAGTCATCAAACATAAAATATGTATTAATTGTTGAAATGGTAAAAACATTAACTGCCCTAGTACTTACAATAAATTGAAATCACAATGAGGTAGCAATTTCTATTTATCAAGCTGAATATTTTTCTTTCAAAAATTAGAGAAATGGCTATAATCAAGTATTTCAAATCTGGTTGTGCATGTATAATGTGTTTAGGAAATACCAATCAAGATCCCCAAAATTTTCATCATTTCTCCAATTCTAAAGTCTTTATTTTAATAAAATATTTAAAACATTAAGAAAGTTAAGTTGATATAATATTTCTCTGCAGCACAATACATATGGAAAGACAAGTGACAAGATAAATCATCTTCAGTACAAAGATATTTAAATGTTATTATATAATACATACTTAACACTTTTCTTGATGTAATACATATATTAAAATAGATGATCATATAAATATAGTAACAAGGATGAGACTTGTTATCATAGCCTCTGGATCTCTGTACTTTCTTAGAAAAGTTCCATACTTAACTTTTTTGCCTCATTTGTAAGATAAAGATAGTAACAGAAATATCCCCATAGATGGATGTGAATAAAAATTATTTAATATACTTAAGATATGTAGATCACTACCTAAAATGTCATAAGTGCTCAGTAGATAACATATTTTACTGTGTATAATTAAGTCAAAAAAATGTTTTCATTGTCATGATCAAGGGTATGATAGTAAGTTGGCAAAAATAAAAATTTTGATTTTTTTCAATAAGTATCTTTTGGTGTATGTTTGTATTCTTTTTCTTAGATTTCCAGTGACATCTATAATTATGATTAGTTATAAGTTTTATTCCCCAAAAGTCACTCTGGAAAGAAAATATTTGGGGTAGAGGATTTTGACTGTCCAAAAGAGAAAACTAAAAAGCTATTAATTTTTTAGACATAGTCTTTTTTATAAGAAGATAAAATCTTCATTGGAGAAAAACAAAATAAAAACAAAAAACCTTCCTTTCTGTTAACTGTAGGCCCAACAGAGTGAGTGAGTACCTGGTACCACACATTCAGGTCTATCTTCAAAACAAATGCTGAATATAGATACTAATCATCCTAAATCATGATTATTTTTTAATCCAGAAAACTAACTTTATCTTAAAATAAAACACTAAAAGGTATTTGGGCTATGTGTATGAGTGTTCAGGCACTTATGTTGTCAATAAGTTGGGAATTAACTCTCATAGTGGCAGAGGTTTGGGAATTGTCAATAAATGGTTATTCTTCACCTACAAATTCACCTAACCCACACCACAAAATAGTAGGTGCGGTCTTAATATCAGATTTCATTAAGACCTCTGAATAATTTCTCAAGGGATACCAAGTGGCATTGCTCTGGGAGTTAGCTATATCCAAATCATGTAGAGGCATATGCTAAAAATAGAGACGTTTCGGTCCCTTTTGCATCCGTCAGAGAACGTGTCTCAGGAATGTGTCTCTCTAGCGCAGATTCAAGGTGATTGTGATGTGTAGGGCACTCCGTGGTCAGATCAAGTTTCTGGTTTTATAAGGTTATTTCTCTGTTTCCATTGGGGTTTTGTTGCACAAAACAGAATCTATTCTAACTAGTTTCAACAGAAAGAGATTTATTATTGGGTGTTGAATGACTTTCAGGATTCTTGGGAAACAGAATGAAACAGATCAGAGGAACAACTCTCAAAGTGACAATAAATCTAGAGCAACAGGGTAGTTTCTGCCCCTCCTAACATCAGGGGCTGTGAGAGAAGGAAACTGCTACATCAGGACACTGACCTGACAGCTCCTCATTCCAGAACCATGTCTCCTTCCCTGTGACCCCCACAAGCAAGATGGACACCTGCCACCCCCTTCTCTGTGCACAGCACCTCAGCTTTGTACTCAGGTCTTGCACGAATGCTTTGCATTAGTGGATCCTTAATCATATCCAGAAACTGAGTCCATCTATATGAAAATGAGTCTGAGGAAATTTTAGTTTTCCAGCCTCTTTTGTCTAAGAAGAAACACTATAGGGAAATTGGAAAAATAATGAAGTGGCCAATTTATTATAATTGCTACAATCTATGAATTGTTACGATTTATAAATTCTCTAATCAAATCCAAGTTTAATTGGCTTGAAAAAAATTATTCAGAAAATGTTTAAATTTCATACCATGAAACTGTATCCTCTCTCTCTCTCTCTCTCTCTCGCTCTCTCTCTCTTACTTTCTGATTGATCCCACCTTTCCCACTGAAGTAATTTCTTAATTCTCTGATTATTATATCACTGAATCTGGACCTCCCAACCAACATGTGTCACTTTCTTTTTTTATGTTGGTTTTGACAGAGAGAGGCAGAGAGACAGAGAGAAGGGGGAGGGCCGAGACCAGTCTCCATTGTTGACAGCATTGGTTTTCAACATAGTTTCATTCCACAGGTGGGCATGGTGCTGTATAGGGCAGGAACCAGGCCGGGGGCCTCCTGCATGGAGCTCACCCTGGTGAGAACTGAATGAAGGGCACACCCAATTCAGCATATGTGCCTGTGTGGGCTGGGGCTGTGATTCCATCCTCAGACTCCGGGGCTGCAAGACGAGGCTACAAGATGAGCGCTTGACCTATGGGGCTGGGAGCCTCCCCCATAGGCCATGGCAAGAACTTAACTGGGGGCACACTCCAGTTCAGCATAGGTGTCCGCATGTGCCAGGGCTGGGATTCGATCCTCGGGCTCTGGGGCTGCAAAACGAGTGCTTATCCTGCTGAGCCATCTCAGCTTCCCCAATTTTAACATTCTTGTTTTTTCTGTTGCCATGACTTTGAATAAATATGAATGGACAAGTCAGTTTTAACTTTGACTATTCCCAATTGTTGTAAGGCATCATAGAATTATATTTTTATATAATTTAGAGATATTAAAATTTGATATAATATATATGTGTGTCAGTTCACTGCAAAACTTTACTATCTTATCATAACATTGGATGCAAAGCCCAGTAAAGGTCAGTTTTGCAGTGAATGTTACTGCTCTTCCCAGAATGCATTTCTTTCTCCCAAAAGTAGGTTCATACTTTTTTTGACTCAGTTTTCATTACATGGACCCCTGTTGTAACTATTTATTTGAATTCGCCTACCTTTTCTTACAAATCTCTACGTTCTTAGTATAGCCAACATTCTCCCGTTCTTTGCCTGCATTTGATAGCTAAAAATACCTAGAGAAAAACACAAAACTGTGTTGTTTAATGTATTTATGACCCAACAGGGCTCTTACAGGTGTCCCACAATAGCACTGTATTTATAGGGACCCATCATTCTCCCACTCTCGCAGTTGACAATTTAACAATAATTCCTCCTTCCTCCTACAACCTCCAGCCTATATTGCCCTTTCTTATTATCACCTAATGACTACATTTCATGCAAAAGTACAAATATTGAAGAAATAAAAATAAAACTTCCGGGCTTCCAACCACACATCCACCCACTTACCTACATCTGTGCCCATGTATCCCGCTGTGTCCTGTGTGTGTATTATTACAGAGGAATTGTCCGTATTCTTACCTAAAGCTAACTCTTTGGATCCATCCCATTGTTTCCTATTCTCTCCAAGGACAATGTGCCCTCACTTATTCCACTCTGTGGAGTCATCATAATCTCCTTCTTGCCTGGGTTATTTCCATAAATAAGCCCAGAACTCATTAATCTGATCATCTTTAAACAGAACCCTCTCCTAATACCTCTTTTCCTTTCAACTATCATGATTCCCTACTCCTCTTTATATAAAAACTCATTAAAACTTTGATTTATATCCATCACATAAATTCCTTCTTCTCATTGCTCCCTTAAATACCTGCAAATAAGATTTTATTCCTATAATACAACTGAATTGATCATTTATTAATTCTACTAATCAATCCATTGTTCTTTATTACCAATGACCTACGCAGTGCTAAGTTTCATGGTCACTTCTCCAACCTTATCTTACCAGCCTATCAGAAATATTTGACACAGCAGATGGCATGATACTAAATATAGAGAACCCTAAAGAGTCTACCAGAAAAACTATTAGAACTGATTAATAAATAAAGTAGCAGGATACAAAATTAATATTCATAAATTGGTTACATTTTTATATACCAATTACAAACTATCAGAAAGAGAAATTAATGTAAAAAAACAATCTCACTTATAATTTCATTAAAAAATAATTTTATTTACCTAGGAATAATTTAATCAAGAAGGTACCAGACTTATACTCAAAAAAATTATAAGGTATTGAACAAAAATACTGAAGAAGATATAAATAAATGTACTATTGAATAGGGAGAATTAATGTCCTTAAAATGTCCATACTACCCTTGTCAAAATACCAATGACAATTTTCTAAGAACTAGAACAAATAATCCTAAAATTTATATGGAACCACAAAAAAACCCAAGTAGCCACAGCAATCTTCAGAAAGAACCAGGCAGAGGTGTCATGCTATCTTATATGAGACTATACTCCAAGGCTATAGTGATCAAAATAGCATGGTACTGGCAGAAAAGGAGACATACAGACCAATGGAGCAGAAAAGAGAGCCCAGAAATAAACCCATGTCTATATGGAGGCAAGAATACACAACAGGGTGAAGACAGTCCCTTCAGTAAATCATGTGGGGAAAACTGCATGAGATACATGCAAAAAAATCAAACTAGACCACTTTATAATATGTACAAGAATAAATTCAAAATGAATTACAGACTCAAATGTAAGACCCAAAACCATAAGACTTCTAAAAGAAAACATAAGCAGTAAAATCTGACATTGCTCTTAATAACATTTTTTTTTTTATTTTGATATGTTTTCTTAGGCGAGGGAAACAAAAGAAAATGTAAACAGATAACACTATATCAGACTAAAAAAATTTTGCACAGTGAAGGAAATCATCAACAAAAATAAAAGACAACATAGGGAATGGGAGAAAACATTCAACAGTGATATATCCAGTAAGGGGTTAATATCCAAACTATATAAGGAACTTGCATAACGTAACACAAAAAACATAAATAATCTAATTTAAAAATGGGTAAAGAACCTGAATAGACATGCAGATGGCCAATGGATATATGAAAAGATGTTCAACATCATTAATCAACAGAAAAATGCAAATTGAAAACACAATGAGATAACATCTTACATCTATCAAAATGGCTATCATAAGTAAATCAACAAATAGCAAATGTTGATAAGGATGCGGAAAGAACAGGAACTCTTGTGCACTGTTGGTGGGATTGAAAGTTGGTGCTGACATTATGGAAAACAGTATGGAGGAGCCCCAAAAATTTAAAAATGCAACTCTCAGATGAGGCAGCAATCCCACTTCTGGGTATTTATCAAAAGAAATCCAAAACAGGTTTAAAAATATGCACCTCTCTGTTCACTGCAGCATTATTTACAATAGCCAAGATACAGAAGCAAACTAACTGTTCATCAATAGATGATTGGATAAAAAAGAGGTGGTACATATAAATAATATACAATGGAATATTACTTGGCCATAAAAAATATGAAATCTTACCATTTGCAACAACCTGGATTGACCTAGAATACGTTATGGTAAGTGAAATAAGTCAGACAGAGAAAGGCAAGTACTCTATCATTTTACTTGTATGTGGAATCTAAGAAATCAAATAAATGAAGAAAAGAGAAGCACATTCATAGATAAAGAGAACAAACTGATGGTTGCCAGGTAGGAGAGATGTTGTGTGACTGGGTGAAACAGGTGAAGGGAGTGAGAAGTACAAATTGGTAGTTACAAAATAGTCATTGAGATGTAAAGTAAAGCATAAGAAATACCGTTAGTAATATTGTAGTAACTATCACATCTGGGAGGTAGTAGGCTAATTGGAAGGATCGATGGCTACTATGCTGTAACACCTGAAACTAATATAACATTGAGTGTCAACTGTAATTAAAAATATATATAAAAGAAATATTTTACCCAGCTTATCGCCCCCACCCTCTGAACAGTTTTTCTTCGTTTACAATCTCAGACCATACTTCCTTGTTTCTCTCACTACCCTAAAAGCCAATCCTTCTTAGTATCCTTTGTCCATTCCTTCTCATCAACTGTGTTCTTACGGTTAGAGTTTCCAGGTCTCAGTTCGCATTCCTCTTCTCTTGCCTATCTAGGAGTATACTCACTGTCTAAAGGATCTTATCCTGTCTCTTGTCTGTAACTAACATCTATATGCTTCAGTCCATAAACTTTTAACACCATCCAGCAGTCTGCTTTGCATTCTGGATTAATATATTCAACAACCTACTTGATATCTCCATTTGAATGCTAATAGCATTTCCAAATTATATCTAAAACTAGGTTTCTGATCTCCCCAAAGCCTGCCTTTCCAACAATGTTGCCCATCTCAGTAAAAAGCAATCCCATTTTTTCTAGTTAGGGAAAAAAATGTGGAATAATCCATAACTCCTTTTTTACTCACACACCTCATATCTGTCAGCAAGTCCTTGTGAACATGGTTTTCAAACATATCCTGTGTCAGATTACTTTTCCACACCTCTACCAATAACACTCAAGGCAAAGGTGTTGTTCGTCAAGATGATCTCTTGCCCGGGTTATGTTAGTACTCTCTAAATCGATCCACCTACTCCTTTATCCATCCTCAGTCTATGATTTACACAAATGCAAGAATTATTTTTTTTTTAAACAGAGATTAGAGCATGTCATCCCTTTCTCCCTAACCCTCCATTGGCTCCCATCTCATGAAAAGAAAACCCCAAATCTTTATTTCAGCCTTCTAAACTCCATTTGTCTTTTTCCTTACCTCTTTATTGCTCATTCTGCTCTAAACCCACAAGTCAACCTTCTTTCTTCAGACACAGCAAACATGCTCCCAGTTCATGGCCTTGATATTTCTTCTGTCTGGACTGTTCTTCAATTAAATAGCTATAGCAATCGATCCTCACTTCAGATCTCCTTTTCCGGCTATTCTTTTAAACAGCAAATCCTCTGCCCAAACCCACTGTACTCCCTGTATCCCTTGCCCACCTCTACTTTTCTCTGTAACATATATGTCTATCTGGTATACTGCATACTTACTTATGTATTCACTTATTTATTTATCACTGTCTCTCCCCACTAGAAGATAAGATTCATGAGATTCTGTTTTGGTCCCTGCTGTCTCCCACCTCCCATCATAGATCCTGATCATAATAGGTGCTCAGTAAATACTTGTGGAATGGATGGATGTGTAATTCTTGCAATTCCATTTGGAATTCAATGCCTCCCCGTTGTCAGCCCTTGTAGGCTGAGTGGGCACCTGGAAACTAACTGGGTTCATCAAATGGCCCTGGCCAGAGGGATTAGTTTGGTGGCAGACCCGTCATATGAGCTCATTCGGTAAGAATAATCAGGTAGCTGTGGTGGCCACTGCAAATATGGGCCTCTCTTTCCCCTGCACTCATGACGGAGAGTATGTGA